>NDFZ01005328.1:172768-190872 GCA_002192655.3 Mamestra configurata
TTTTTTTATTATTTTATTTTATTTTGTACCTTCTTGTAATTTGTAATTTGACTTAATCACCTTCTCAGTTTAAATTTGTATTTGAATTTTAAAATTGACATTTTAACAATGTAATTGTAATCTAATGAAACAGCAAATTTTTATTTTTATTTATTGGACCAATTTAATTTAATTTAATATACTTGAATAATTTTATTGTATTGGAATAATTTTATCTAATTTAATTGAATGTAATCTACTCTAATAATTTTATTCTAATTATTAATTTTAATCTAATTATTATCTAATTCTAATTTTAATTTAATTTTGTGATTATTTTATTTTTATTTTGTAGGTATGTAAACCTAGTTATATGTGCATGCTGTGGTCTCCTATAACTGAAGGAGCACACTTGACTGAACCACTGTATCACTGTGTTTTATGTTAGATGTGTGTATCTTTTGTTGGAGATCCAAATAAATAAATAAATAAATAATAATAGATATTCTGTTGTTGCCAGCACGATGCAGCCGACCGTGTCCCCGTGGGCGTGGGTGTCGTCATGGGAGCGGCGCGCGCGCACCCGCGCGGCCGGCGAGTACGCGCGCTCGCGCGACCGCGCGTCGCCGCGGGCTCGGGAACACGACAAGTACGCCTTCTACGGCCTCAGGAAGGATAGCCGACACTTCATCAGGTAAACACAAACAAAAAAACATTGAGAACCACTCAATTTACACGGACCTGTGCACATTGTTGTTGCTCCTTGGCACCAAGTTAACAAAACGTTAGTGTGCTCAATAATAATCCTCCGAAGTTCGATCACGGTGTACGGTGGCCAATCTCAACGGACATTAGCCAAGTACGCAGGAGATGTTATAGTGCACATGTGTGTGCGCAAACACAGATGCACTCTCTGTTCCTTCACTCTCATAGTACGCTAGGAAGGCATCCGACACGACCGGGGAGAGATCAGGAGCAGGACCAATGGCGCCACGTACTTTTCGAGACCTAAACCCAATTACACTTTTTTTCCGATCTGGGAATCGAACCCAGGACACCGCGTTAGGCAGTCACACTTGCGACCACGAGATCAATACCTTACCATCTCTTGCATAGTTATAATTCTTAGGTGAGGCTCGACCGACAACCACTTGAGTTTCTTACTCTGAACGTGGGTGCTATTTGACTTGGGTCATGACTGTTCTCATCATCTTATGCCCGGTTTTTGAGGTGCTTTATCGATCGTTCATCAGTCAGCTAACGCTATTCGTCATTACGCCATTGGTTGGTTAGTGGTCAACGGACAGATAAACGACCTCAGAAACCGGGCATTAGTCGATGTCAAGTAACCATAGCTTTGAAGTTCCAGACTGGACCCGCTGGCAAAGGGGCTTCTGCTGAACCGGCAGTGGGCGCCCACCAGCGGGCCCGTCACGTGGCGCGTGGAGCGCTTCCACCACACCGAGCCCTGGGCCGTGCCCGACATCAAGGTACGTCTCCACAACCTCACCCGAAGGCTGTCACAGCGTCTTTGTTTTAGTTTAATGAAAGTGAATCACAGGCTCATCTCGCAGAACTCACGACAAGGGTCAGCGAACTCGGCTCGTACAACAGTGTGTCTTGCAGACAAAACGAACAGTCTTGGTCACCTGACGCGGCTATAGAGATACATTTAACCTTTTGAACGCCAAACGACAAGCAAGCGCGTGCCTTGTACGCCAAACGTCACAAATACGTGACAAAAACTACGGTAAATTCGTGGCTTGGCGTCGGGGGCACGCCGATGCATTTATGTTCTGGCGTTCAAAAGATTAAACGGGACATAAAGCTGAGATGCCATGCAGCCCAGGAGTATCGGTTTTTTCATAAAAGGTCATAGTCTGCTGAAGTCAAGTGAATTGTTTGTATGTACATAACAAGGTTTTCCTATACTTGACCGGGTCTCCACACTAGCAAATTGCAACCAAATGCAAGTTGGACTAGCACACGAAGGGTTCCGTACCAAAAGCCGAAAAAACATGTTTCTTGTATGGGGCCCCCTTTTATTTTTTATTTAGGTACGGAACCCTAAAAAGGGGGATAGCATTTTCGATCCACACCTACTTTCATAAGAAAACAAGCAGTCAGTGGATTAGACTGACCTTTTGCAGATTGTTCTCCCCAAGTGCCGTAGTGAACTAAAAGAAAATAAAATCTCGATAGCAAACTCAACGCAGGTATATTATCATCAGAGCATCCAAAGCTATCGGCCGTACGAGCCGGTGCCCATCGTGCTGCCTGGCGGCGTCGCCGGGGCCCCGGGGCCGCTGCCGCCCGGCGCGGCGGGGGCCCCGCGCACCATGGGGCCCATCGCGCACAGCTGGTCGTACGGGGCTCGCGGCTGGGCCGCCGGGGCCGTCATTCTGGCGCTGCTGGTGCTGCTGGTGAGGGCGGCGGAGAACTGCCTCCACAAGAAACTCTTCAGGGCTGTCTATGCGCATACAAGTGAGTGAGGTGTTCTTCTGTTCTTGAGGGTACTTGTCGGGTACTTCGGTCGTTGGGACAGTCAGTAATACTTAGAAAAACTGGCCAAGTGCGAGTCGGACTCTCACACGAAGGGTTCCGTAGTAGGTACCATAAACCGAAAAAAACACGTTTCTTGTATCTCCCATACAAGAAACGTGTTTTTTTCGGTTAAATTATACGAACTTATTTTTTTAGTTTGTTTAATTTTTATTACAACGGCAAATTCAGTGTAACTCTGTCAAAACACACTCTGTTAAAATGTTAACGTTTCTTGATATACAGCCCGCTGACAGACAGACGGACGGACGGACGGACAGCGGAGGCTTAATAATAGAGTTCTATTGGTTACCCTTCGGGTACGGAACCCTAAAAAAGAAGTGATGGGCAAATATCGTATTTTAAGGGAACGTTCACAATCGCAAACTGTCAAAATCATCTAATTCCCTACATTTTGACAAGTTTTTTACTTTGTTGCTGAGATGATATTGCGACTTGAATTTAAGCACTTTTTTCAAGTACGGGAAAATTGGCTTTCTAATGAATCTTGAATCAAATAGACAGGGAAAGAAGAAGTAGACTCATTGGCCTAATGTAAGCACTTTTTATGCTCAGATGCTGGAGCGGCTGAACTGCAGCAGAACGAGATAAGGCCGGGGCATTACAGGCTGCAAGGAGGTCGGTCGAGCCTTGATACCCTCTTTATATATTTATATTATAAGTCACGAAACAGTAGACTTGCATTGTAGGAGGTCTTAGAACGCACGAAGATCAGACATACTTCAGAATGTGGTTGCCTTAAGCCAGGTCTAGAAAGAGAAAAAGCAGACACAATACTTTATGATATAATGAGTCAAATAGTTTAAAGTCCTGAAGAAACCACAAAAGCGTTACTTGAGCCAAGTTCTGTTCTGAGTTATTTGGTTTGGAGGTTTTAGCATTAGATTGTGACTTGATAGGCTTTCAGTAATTGATTTGTAACTTTATTTCAGTAAGGAGACAGGAGTCTGATGAATGGTCCACGCCAAATGTGATGGCAACTAGTTGTAAGTATTAGTAAATTAATCAAACTATATTTAACACAACTCAAACCACACAACCACTAAAAATAGACAACACATGTTTATTATTACATAAAAACTTGTAAGTGTTGGGAAAGATCAAAGATACCACTGATAAAAAAGGGTCATTACGTGCAACGGCTCTCCGTAGCCTGAAGTGACGGATAAAATAAATGAAATGAGAGACGAGCCAACATAGACATTCTGTCCGATATGGACAGAGGATGATAACGTAAATGATCTAATTAAAAGCAGTTAAACAAAACTCATCTATAAATAAATATGACTGGACAGAGATAATAATATTAGAGAATAGTTTTTAATACGATCAATTCCAAAATTACAGTGCAGTTGCAGCATCGAGACTTCGACGCCGGCTCCATAGACAACCTGGACGACATCGAGGACCTGCCGCCGCTCAGCCACAGCGACATGCCGCCGCCGTACTCCGAGTGCGCGCGCGCCGGGCTCGCGCCCAGCAACAAGCACGTCAGCGAGGAGCCCCCGCCGCCCTACTCCGCCTGCTATGTCGCCTACACCAACCCCAAAGACGCAGAACCACAAGTGCACATACGACGACAGAACGTTCTCGATGAGCGAGCACATTCTAGTACGGACATGGATAATGCTCAGAATAATTTTATTGAGAACGGACTCAGTAGCGAGTCAGTTACCATGACGAACAGTTCTGATGAATCAGAAGACGCTCCAGGGATGAGAACGGAACTAGTGTTCGACAACGGTAGGATAGTAGAGAGGATGAGCTTGGACCTGAATAGTAATAACAATGAGGCAGGAGTAGCCAGCAATGATAATGTGGAAGAGCAGAGTACTAGACACGCGGACTTTAAAGACAGAGTAGTGTATGTTGATGAAACTGCAACAGAGAATACTTTGCCTGGCAGAGCACTACTCGTGTAGCGTGAACAGAAAAGTGTTAGGGAGTGTGAATCGATTGAGTTGTATGATAGACTGTAATTATTTTTGTATAATGTAAAATTCAATACTCAATAGGTAGATTCGTGAGAGAGAATCAACGAAGAGCGATATGACGTCTCCGTAGATGTTAATTTAGAAAACGCTCAAAGGAGTGACAGTGTGTGAGTTTTGATAATTAGACTAGATTGTAAAATTATATGAAGATCTCGATAATGTTTAAATTTATTAATATGTCTGCGTCATTGACAGTATCTTCATAGTTAGAAAGCTAGTAGTCTTTGATCTGACTTCGTCTGCAGAATTCTCAGTATTTACAACTATTAACTTCTTGAACGATTCATAGTGGACTTGGAATAAACATTGCAAAGTCACGATAATATTTTTATACAATGACCATTTTATTAGAACATTTTTTGTGAATTGTATTATACATTTGTATGGAATAATTTGATAAGGACGATTTTGATACATTCCAAGAGACGTTTGTAAAAATGTGTTGTCCTTGCTTTAACAAAAATGTTAATTTGGTTGAGAGTTGACATTTTCCTGATTTCCTTCGGTTCGGAATAGCATATTGTTTGTAAGTGCCTTGTAACGTTTGCACCAAAACCATTCTAAGTGTATATTTTTCTCGCATGATACACCTATATATAAGTACGTTCTGACATAGGTGTTCGCTTACCAAAGATACCTGAACCGTAGACTAGCTGTAAGATATTTTTTGTAATTTTGTAGTTCCCGGGAGTCAGCACACTTAGTGTAGTGACTACGTAGGCAGCCATTATACACTACCGATGTAAATGTCTCTCAATATATTACATTTTTTAATAAAATTTGTTTAACTATCATCTATATCGCGCGTTTTATTTATTAATTATTATTGTTCTTTACACTGAAGCTTCTCGTTGTTTTTGGGTTTTCGATTTGTCGATTTTGTCCTCAAATGTTGTCCGACCGGTACCTATGTGGCCACTTGAACGCTACTTCGTTTGCATCAATTTTAAAAAACTACATATTATTAGGTACTGATTCGACGTAATCTTCTTCGGTTTTTTTATTTCTTTGTAGCTGGATTATTTCTTCTTCACATTATGTCTTAACTTAGTACGGGTATTCACTCCGTCGTTGTTTACGTCCGTGAGTTTTTGCGGGGTGCCAAATGAAACCGGCACTGGGTGTCTGACGCTCGGCATTTGCTGAGATGGTAACCCATTCGGTTTGCGCATGCGCAATTTTATGGTATATTTTTGACTATTCTTTTCTTTTACTATGTTTTTGTTGCTGTTGTGATGTGTCGGAGTCTATTTATTTATTTTATTAATTATTTCTATCCAAGAAAGTATGAGTATTTTTTAACCTTTTGTTATCTGGCAGTAGGTACTTACTGACTTCTTTACCACTGTAGTGAAATAAACCTGTCATAATAATTATTGTGTCTAATTATTTTCTCTAGCTTTATATCTAGAATTTACAAGGAAAGTCACACAACTGTAATATTGGGAAATTTTACTAAATATTGCTTATTTGACTATTTAGTTTAGCAGTTTGCGTTGCGCAGTCGCAAGTTGATTCGAATATTGTTGTGGACACTGAAGACACTTTGGGTGACCACACCGAATATGACGAAAAGAGAAGGATTCTGAAAATACCCAAGACGTGGCCTAAGAGGAACTATAAGTGTCCGATCATCGGGATTACCAGGATATGGACCTTTTTTTATAATTCTTACTCTCTAGTAATGGGAATAGATGAGTCTTGATTTGTTCCGGGTATACTTTACCTACGGAAGTTTATAAACTGTGAAAGTAGTCTCATGACTCTGACAAAAATATAGCAAGTAAGATTGAAGGACAAACTTAACTCTTTGCTATAAAAATGTTCTCCCATACATCAATGTACATCACATTTAATTCTTCAACCGAAAATGTAAGTTTGTAATCGCAAAAATGATAAAACTACAAATACCCAATTTTCAGACTTTTCCTGTACCTACTTGTACTGTAAGTTCTGCAGCTGTAAGTCAACGGATATTACCCTAAAGGTTTTGATTCCCTTGCGAGCGTCAAAACATGCGCCATAAACGGCCTTATCTTTAGATTGCGTTGATTTAGAAGTTTAATTTTTTCACACGTTCTTGAGAAAAAGTTTCTTGACAGACAGACAGACAGACGGACAACAAAGTGATTCTATAAGGGTTCCGTTTTTGCCAAGTGAGGTACGGAACCCTAAGAATTCAACCGACTTCCGAATAAAAACCGTACTTACAAAGTACAAAATAACTTATAATGGAAAAAACTTGAACTGTTTCTCACCGACTACTAATATCGCCAAAATCATTTCATAGTCTGGTAATCTGCAGTTCTTAGTATAGAGACAGGGGTGTTGTAAATATGTTCTTCTGCCCAGGACGTAGACCGGCTTCAGCTCAGCGACGTCCACAAGTCTACAGGCTACACCGCTGCAGCCGGGTGGAAAGTCATCTGTTGTCATTATAATTTATTGCTTTTTTTTTTTGTGAGCGGCGTCTCGCAGTTCAACCTATGAGGTTGTCGACTGCTTAACCGGGCTTGCCTGTGGTGGCTTTAATATAATATTAAAGCCTCCAGCCAGGGCTTATAAAAAACTTACAAACTAAGCGACTACACGCTAAGGGCGAAGGGAAGAAGTGGGAAGTATTCGCTTGTATCTTGCGATACAATACTGACTCGGTCGCGGACTATGCTGGCCTTTTATAGGTCAATTAATTCCAGAACATTCTGCTGTACTCGAAGCATCTGGAAAGTACTCGTAATGCCGTTGCCGACTGACCAGATATCGAGAAGTGTAGAATGTTCTGGCATTTAAATGTATAGAAGATACTTGATTCTACTAGTTCTGCTACTCGATACTAGATGGCGCTAGTAGTAACGAATGTCGATATGTACCCGCTTATTGATTGTTCAATAACAAGTTTTATTTATTTATCATGGACCTCACACAAAATTACAATTTTCATTTTTTGTTCAATAACGAAAAGCCACCCAAAACTTGTTTTTGCAACTAAATTAATATTAAACTAAAATATCAAAATAAAAACTGTAGCAAAGCTTTTAATGTCGCTAATTGTGTGTTTACTGCTGCTCACGAAACCTTCGGACATCAATGTAGTACATTTTGTTAGTAACTGGATCAATTATAACTAGTATTAGTCAAACACAACAAGGATAAAATAAAATAAGAACAAACAATGAAGTAGGTTTCTGAGGCCGAATGTTAGGTCAAAGTCAAAGCGTTTGTTTCAATTAGGCCATTAAACGGCACTTTTGAACGTCATCATTTAGGAGTTAAAATAATAGTATAACATTAATAAAATGACACTATTGTTCATTCGGAAAGGTGGATTCTTATGGAGAAGAACGAACAAGAAACTCCATTGTTACTCTTTTCAAATTATGGTTTTACAATATTTGGTACTTATACAAAAAATAATTAAATATTATGTGAGGACAATGCACCCAGAGTATCAGTATGCTCCTTGTTGTGATATTTGGTTGGAATAGTATTAAATATATTATTAGTAAAATAAGAGTTAGAAAAAGATGCTGAATGACAAGAGTGTTTATTTCAAGTAACTAGGCAATACATTAAGAAACAATATATCTATAAAAACAAGTCCGCACAACAGAGGTTATACTTTTCTACAACAGCCGCCCTTAATCGAAGTTGTGCAAGACAAACACACTAACAGAAAACAAAAAATAATAAAACTAAGTTTCTAGACCTAAGCTAACTGTACATCGTTTGTGTACTATAGGCCCTAGTGGCTTTGTTAGCACATCAGCAGGCATATCACTAGTTTTCACATATTCTAACATTATAACGTTATCGGATACTTTTTCCCTAATAAAGTGAAAACGAGTATCAATATGCTTCGTCCTGCTGTGGTGTACGGGATTTCGAACCAGATTAATGGCACTCTGACTGTCAGAAGCTAAGTTAACTGATGAAAGTTTACCTGTTATCTCATAGATAAATCGACGCAAGTAACACGCTTCCTTCGTGGCAGACGCTAGTGCCATATACTCTGCTTCCGCCGAGGATAAGGCAACAGTAGGTTGCTTCTTGGACTCCCAAGATACAAGACCTCCACTCAACTTGAAGGCGTACCCAGTATATGATCTTCTATCTATCGTGCAATTTGCCCAGTCAGCGTCACAATAGCCTTTTAAGGGGTTTCCGCTTCTCCTATAAACCAATGAATAGTTTACAGTACCCTTTAGGTACTGCAGAACCCTTTTTGCAGCATTCCAGTGTTCCTTCGTATAACACGTATTATACTGACTTAAGTAGCTCGTGGCGTAGGCGATATCGGGCCTAGAGTTTACCGAAAGGTACATTAGACCTCCTATTAAATTCTGATAAGGATAAGACTCTCCAACTTGTCCATCGGTTCTCCTTTCCATATTCTTTTTAACTAAAGGAGTATCCACTATCTTGCAATCTTTCATGTTAAACTGATCCAGTAACGATAAAATATAATTTCTCTGATTTACTTTTATACTCTCGGAATCATATTCAATTTGTAAACCTAAATAACATTTTAATACTCCAAGATCTTTCAGAGAAAAATATTTCGACAAATCCTTTTTGACAATGTCAAATGTCAATTCAGATTTAAAGAAGACGATTATATCATCGACAAAAATACCTAATATAACGAGTTCTTCACCAAAAAGTTTCGTATATACGCAAGGCTCAGAAGGAGTTCCTGTAAAACCTATTTTTATAAGCGTTTCGTTTAACTTTTTGTTCCAAGCTCTTGGCGCCTGTTTAAGGCCGTACAAGGATTTACGCAACAAACACACCTTGTTTTCCTTGTCTTTTGCTTTGAAGCCGAGGGGTTGCTCCATAAAAACTTCTTCTTCTAAGTTTCCGTTAAGGAACGCGGTGTCAACGTCTAAGTGTTTCATTCTTAAGCCCATCTCTGCAGCTAATGCAAACAAGGTGCGGAGAGAAGAATGACGAATCACTGGCGCAAAAGTCTCGTCGTAGTCTACGCCTTTAACTTGCTTAAAACCTTTGACGACGAGTCTGGCTTTATATTTAGTGACATTACCATAAGCGTCCTTTTTAAGTTTATAAACCCATTTACATGGTATGACCTTTTTGTTTGGTCTATCTACTAGTTCCCATGTGTGGAGTTTTATCAGAGAGTTGTACTCATCAGCCATCGCATGGTGCCACTTATCAGCATCGTCAGCATGAGTAGCTTCATAATAAGTCGTAGGTTCATTTGCATCATCCGTCGACAAATTATAAGAAAGAAAATCTGGTGGTTTTCTGTTTCTCGTGGGATACCTCCTCTCCTCTTCCAAACTAGGTGGCTCTTCATCGACACTAGGAAGTCTCAGCTCAAAGAATGGTTCTGGTTCTCTCATATTTGCTGATTCTTCTGTACTTTCTACATTTAACTGTGTAGTTGGCTCATCTATAGGATCGGCACTCTCAACACAATCGAAAAATTGACAATCGTTATGTTCAGGTTCCTTATTTTCAAATAACAATATGGAATCTGACTGTACCACAGGCTCAGACTGCCTCTGCTCTTTCAACCCTGTAAAGCAATTTTCAAAAAAGGTTGCATCTCTGGACGTAAACACTTTTCGTAGGTTAGCAGGATTCCTAAATATATAAGTATTTGGATTTTCTGAATAACCGACAAAAATCGCTTCCTTTGCCTTTACGTCTAACTTTTTCCTTTGACATGAAGGTATATGTACAAGTGCTCTGCATCCAAACACTTTCAAATGACTGAGGTCATTTCTACAACCACACCACCTGTCCTCGGGAATTTGACCACCTAAGGCTCTGTGAGGAGACCTATTTTTCAGGTATACGGCAACTTGGAAAGCATCTTCCCAGAATGCTTTAGGTAGTGAGCTTTCTGCTAACAACGTCCTCGCCTTCTCTGTAATTGAGCGGTGGGTACGTTCAGCTACTCCCACTTGTTGAGAGCTGTACGGCGCCGTCGTTTGATGTTGGATACCTTTAGAGGCAAGATAATCATCGAATTCCCTATTAACGAACTCTTTACCGCCGTCAGTTCTAACTGCTTTAATTTTCTTATCTAATTGATTTTCAACAAAGGTTTGGAAAATATTAAATTTATTTTTAACCTCTGTCTTGGAAGAAATAAAGTAAGCAAATACCTTCCTTGTATAATCATCAACAATAGTTAACATAAACCTATTCCCCTGAAAAGAGGTTGTAGACACAGGTCCCAATAAATCCATATGTATCAGTTCTAAAGGAGAAGTAGCTCTGTTATATGCTACCTTCTTAAAAGGTTTCCTTGCCTGTTTTCCTTCCACACAAGCGATGCAACTGCTTTTATCTACTACACTAAACTTTACACCTACCTCGTGATTCTTCAGTTGGGTCATGCCTATACGACACAAGTGTCCTAACCTCTTGTGCCAGAGTTTGTAACTAATATTCTGACAGTCAGAGTGCACATCCTGCGTCAAATGATTACTTGCCACATCTTCGGGAACATTAACAGTACCATCTACAACGTACAGTCCACCACAGGGCGAGGCATGAAGTACCGAATCACCTGTAAAATGAAAATGATTAGATTTATAAAAGTTACATCCATTTTTATCAAAAATACAAACAAAACCCTTATCAACAGCTTTCTGCACAGACAATAAGTTAGCTTTTAAGTCGGGGACAAAAGCAACATCGCTGATCTTGTTGATTACGTTCTCGGGTGTATTTATTGAAATGTCTCCTATGCCGCAGCATTTAATCTGCTCTCCGTTTGCGACAGTAACACTACCTTTATTCTGTATCGTAATGTTCTGAAGCCAATCTCGTCTAAAACTCATGTGTTTAGTACAACCAGAATCTACGTAAAATACCTCCTTGCTTGAGCAGCCAAAAGTATTGAGAGCTGTAAACGTTATGTTCTTAGCTTTCTCCGTTTTGCCTTTCTCCTTGTTTCTCAGCGGACAGTCAGGTCTCTTATGACCAGGTACTTGACACTCGTAGCAGACTATTCCCTTCTTCTTGGATTTAGGCTTCTTCTTCGCATGAAAGGCGGAATCTATAGATATAGCAGCATCTTTAGACATCTCATTCAGCAGTTTTGTCTTTACTAAGTCAGTAGTCACGTCTATATTACAACTTTCTAGAGCCATAATGAGAGGTTCATATTTTGAAGTGAGCCCTCCCAAAAGTATAGCAGCAATAGACCTATCCTCTATGACAACATCAATATCCGCAAGATCCTGTGCGGTTGATAAAACTGCATAAATGTACAGTTCAATATTTCCGAAATCTGACAGACTCAACCTGTACAGTTTTCGCTCTAAAGCTAGTCTTCTTCCCATTCCCTTATCTTCAAACGCCTGTTGCAAGTATTTCCATGCTTCGGCTGCAGTTTTCGCACATCTAACGTGAGTAATAGCTGCACCGTCAACTGTTAAGCAAATTTTTGCAAGAGCTTTTTCGTCGTTGCGTACCTTGATCGAAGCAGGGGTCGTGTCACCATCCGGATAACCACTAATTGTTACCCACAAGTCTTCGTGTAAAAGGTAATTTCTCATCTTAAACTTCCAAGTAGGATATCCATCTTTATTTCGAAGACAAAATGATGGAATCGAAGATGAATTCGACGTAGAGGGATTAGACTTATTAACACTCGAAGCATCTCCAGTTTCACGTGACATTTCGACTAGTAAAATTTTTAGTCACACAAGAAACTCAACTAATTTTATTACAAATTATATTTTAAACTCTTCCACAGCTTCGTGCTGATAACGTGTTGTGATATTTGGTTGGAATAGTATTAAATATATTATTAGTAAAATAAGAGTTAGAAAAAGATGCTGAATGACAAGAGTGTTTATTTCAAGTAACTAGGCAATACATTAAGAAACAATATATCTATAAAAACAAGTCCGCACAACAGAGGTTATACTTTTCTACAACACTCCTTATAGGAAGAAAGTATTTCCAGCAAAGTAATATTATTATTATTAGGTTTTCACTTGACAAAACTTATTTTATAAACTAAGTTTAAAATTCAATTTTCATTTCAGTAAGAAGGGAAACACAACAGCGGACCGTACAGCGCGCATCAAACGTACAGACAGCTACGAGTTACCAACAGACGCGAGTGTAGCTTAATATAACACAAACCTGTGGCCAATTTTGTACATGCGTTCTATATCTTCTCAGTTTTGACTAAACATGGACGCTTATTCCTTCTCTCTTTGAAATCCATCAAAAATTGGTCTTTAAAATCCCATTTTTATTTTATTTTTATTTGGGTCAAGCCCGCCACACATTCCCAACCACTGCAACTCCTGAAAGCCAGAATTAACAGTGGCGACCACCAGAAAAACGCCGAGTCAATGAAGCTGGATGAGTCATGGAGAAACTATTCAACTGTCTTGGATCCTGTTACGAAATTAATCAGGAAAGCATATCGGAGGAGTAGGAAAGAATATAGTTTTCACTTGTCTCCTTATCAAGCAGGAGACAGAACAGAGCTATGCCAATAGGCACCTAGGGACATAAACAAGTGGGTTAAGCCCAGCTGCCAAGCACCACGGATTATATATTAACACTAATACTAGTGGGTTACCGTGATAATGAGCTACTTTTGATTCCAGTAATAGGTATGGAAAAGCTTGAACGCACGGAAATTTGTTCCGGTTTCTACAAGCTCCGTGTAAACAACTCCAGATGTAAGCTGAATACTATCTAACATAATATTACGTTCAGTTTGCCAACGAATACACTCCCATAAGATATGATGTGCGGGTTGTTCGTATTCAAGGTCAGATGTATAACATATACAGAAAGGCGAAGCCACAAGCTTAAAGAAAAATAATTTACTGTTAAAGTTGCCATGACCTGTGAGAAATTGGGTAACACAGTGATCCACCTCCAGCCGTGTCCTATCCAGCCGCTCACGAACGGATGAGAAGAACTGGTGCAGGTGACGGCCTATGATGGAACTTTCCCACCTACATTGCCATTCGGATAAAAGTTCCTCCCAAACGTCAGTCTGGTGTTTAAGTAATCTAGAGATATTAGCACGGTTCAGTTGCAGTAAAATTCTGGGTCCGTGATCTTTTAAAAGCCCATGGCCATTGTGGAATCATATGTAATATTTTCTTCATCTATCTTTTCTGTAACTTGGTGTGCATATTAAAGAGAGTTCTATTCTTCCGCCGAAACAGGTCCCCGCAACAACGACTTGCCACCGGCGTACTCAGAGTGTGTGTGTTCAGGCACCAGCAAGAACAGAGAGCCACATACACACTACTCCGCCTACTTCCTTAACCCTAAAGACGCAGAACCAAAAGTAAACATCCGACGACAGAAAGGTGTCGACGAGTGTCCACTTCTAGTACCTACCGACATTGACAACGAAAACGGGCTCAGAGCAGAATCCCTTGCAACGAGTTCTAATGAATCTGATGACGTCGCTCCAGGGAGGAGAACGGAACTAGTATTCGACACCAGTAGAATAGAATATAATAGCATTGAGACAGGTGTAGCCAGCTATGATAATGTGGAAGAGCAAAGTAATAGAAACGCGGACTTTAAAGACAGAATTGTGTATATTGATGAACCTGGTCATGTAAAAGTCAATAGTCAGAAGGTTTTGCCAGATTGAAATCAACAAAGATCGGATACAGTAGCACTCGCTGGCTCTGTGAACATTACATACGTTAGTTGCAGTTACTAGCCTGGCTGACTGGATAAGTTTAATATTAGTTAGGCAGTATGCCAAATGATTTTGACATGTATTCAATGTACCTGCACCAAACTCATATATTTATGAGTTTGGTGATGACATGGAAATAACTAAATGATATTTTTTTTTTCGACATGAATAATGTCTGGTGATATATTCAAATTTACTACAAAAGCGTTTGCAAAAGTATGGTGGTCGAAAAACAAAGTTATCTCACAAATGAGCTAATCCTTAATGATGAAATCAGTTGAAATTGTAAGCATAAAATAAAGTCTATGTCCCACAAGGTGATATATTGAGTCCGCCGCTATTTCTATTCTCCATCACGAGTAATTCCCAACGTTTAGAATCTCCTCTGCATTGTATTTCAAACTTGAACAATGTTTTGTTATTGTCAAGATTAAGCGGAAAATGGCCTGCTATAGATAGACATAATATCGTTTTCAACGACTTATATAAATTGTTTTAGGTAACTAAATACTTTGAATGTTTTCATGCAACACATGTAGGTAAAACGTGATTGCAGGCTATACTGATTTTACGGAATATTACAACTGTAAGAAAGTTGGTCAGGGGTGTGTTTATGGGCAATTGAACGAGTTCGGCACGTTATCAGGAGGTAAAATATGCAATCAGTGTATAGAGCAAAACTGTAATTGGCACAAACAGGTTAAATAATATAAAACAATAGAAAATGATACGCGCGCCTCACGAAAACCTTTTCGCGATCCCATGTCCACTGACTGTTGGCGAACTTTGAAGCATTCATTAATCGAAAGGGGAATAAGTATCGAACTATGGGAATGTGCCACAATACTCTGGAATATACAATGCTCTATACTCATAAAATGCCATCGGAAAGAGCTTTTCAAGAGGAATCTTTGCTTCTTACGTGACTTTTGTCAATTCTTAGTCCAGAGTTAATGACCTAAACGGGTAAGTCCCTACTGTTGAGCAAGAAGTTAAGGATTTTTTATCACACTCTAACTACGGGGCAGATTGTATTGGAAAGAGCTTTTCAAATAGAACCATTGCTTTAAAATAACTGCCAAATGATTGTCCGTTTGGAGTTAATGACTAAAATAGGTTCCTGATTGGATGCCGAAGTTAAGATTTTTGTTTCGTGCTTACATCTATTGCAAGAGCTTAAGCACAACCTACGCTTTTTTTTAAGGATGGGAAATCATCAAATGACTTCTTCCGTTCTGAGTGGAGCGGAAGGGCGTGTCAGACTCTTACTGACTAAAACCCATCCGTGTTCCTTCTAAAGCCCCTTGCATTTCAGGGCCTCGGCGACGAGGACACGGCAGGGCAGACCTCCACTGTATGTATGCTCCACCGTGTCCTCCGGGCGATCCTCACAGTGCTGACACCCGGCGTGTCTCGCTACTTACATCATTTTTGCTAATTGTTTGTTCGTTTGGAGTTAGCTAAACGGGTAACTAATTTTGAGTACCCACCGAATTTTTTGGATTTTTTTTGCACACAATAACTATGAGATAAATAAAACTGCAAAGAGATTTTTAAATGAAAACATTGCTTTAAAGTCATGGTCCTTGTGTTAATGGAGTGAAGTTAGTGACCAAAATGGATTACTGATTGGACACCGAAGTTAAGATTTTTGTTTGGCCCAATTTCTAAAAGGTACAACTAGAGCTTTTCAAGGAGAATATTTTCTACTAAATAAGAAAATAATTGAGCAGCTTAAATTAAATAGCCAAATATACACCAGTGAAAAGAGCATTTCAAGAAGAACCTTTGCTACATTATACAACTAAAGAAAGAAAACACGTTTATTCTACCAGAGATGACGCACAAAAACACAAAATTAAAAGAAAATACCTTCAGATATTGCCTAATGTTTCTCCGTGTTAAGTTTTTGACCTTAATATAGGTAACTGATGGGACACCTAAGATAACGATTTGCAAGAAAGGGACATTAGATTTACAAACACGAATACATACGTAGCGAGTATTGTCCACATTCAAATAAGTGAAAGTAAAGTCAATCAATTGATGAATACCAGCATTTAGTGAAGTGTCATTGAAAAGATCTGTCCAAGGACATATATCTTAACGCTATTGAGGCGAGGAGCAGGCACAACAATGTGTTTGACCGAGTCAACGCTTAAAACATTGATCTTAAAACAGCATCTAGAGTCTAGGCCAATGTTTGACTGAACGTTTAAAGGCTTTTTACGTTTTTCATTTGCTGAGAGGGTAACACTTCTGGTATGGGCACGCTCAGCACAATTTTACCGTATCATTTATAACTATTCTACTCTTTTACTATGTTTTTGATGCTGTTGTGTTGTGTCGAAAATATAATTATTCGATTTCTATCCGGGTAATATGAGTATTTAAAGCGAACTAAGCTATTGTCATCGGGCAGCACTGACTCATTTCCTACTGTTATGAAATAAACATGCCATAATAATTGTGACCATTTATAGATATGTATATACACTAGCTTGATATGTAGCGTTTACAAGGAAAGTCACACAGCAGTAATATTGGGATATTTATTGATTGTTAAAAATATGAAGTTACATATTTAAATATTTAGTTGTGTGTAGCTCTTTGCGTTGCGTAGTCACAAGTTGATTCGAATATTGTTGTAGACCCTGACACTATGAGTGACAACACCGAACACGACGAAAAGAGAAGGATTCTGAAAAGACCCAAGACGTGGCCTCAGAGGGACTATAATGTGTCTCATCGGGATTACCACGATGAGGACCGAAAAGCGTGCCAACATTTGAATAATTCTGACTCGCTAGCATTGGCATATAGATACACCCAATGCATTGAGTAAGTATCTCACTTTTTAATTAACTTAATTCCCGAGCACCAATTTCATGGATGTCACAAGACCTGTATCTAACACTAAAACAGTTATTATTAGCATTTATTCAAACATAACTGCGCTAATCCTGTGCAACACGTACCTACGGGACTACGGCCATGATCACGAAAAAGGAAAACGGTCCCCGCGAGGGATATGAGCGGCTGAGGTCCTTATGAGCCATGTGTTTTTGTATTTCTGTTGTCTCGGTTCCCTGTATAATTTGTTCTATTTTGTATGACTCTATTCTAAAATGGTTGCAAGTCATTTCGGGCCTGAATCGAAGTCCTATCAAAGAGTATTGTGTAACGAAGGTAACTGGATTGCAGAGGTCAGAGAGGCAATCGCTGTACTCTGCCCAGCAAGCAATAATTCCATCGGGTGACATACGATCACGACTAGCTTCGTGCTGATTAGTTCGGTTTTTATTTCACTTGCCTTTATTGTAACGTAGTATATGTATATTATGAGAGTCAAATCTTGCAAAGCATTGCTACTGAAGTTTAAAATACTTAGTTATCGCCAACCGATTGAGTTGAAATGCAATTAAATGCACACATGTTTGGTTTGGATGATAAGCTGCTTGTTTGATTAGCTAAGTGACCAATAACTTTGTGTGCAGGTGCTTCGTGTGCAGTAGTATGTATTAGTATAACAAATATTTATAGTTATTGTTTTTTATACTTCAATACCTATGTATTTTGTTTTATGGGACTCAGTTGCCTGAAATAAAGGATCTATTATTATTATTATTTTATCATGATATGGCTATCAAATGAAAGGGTTTGCTGAGAGGAATACGACAAAGCTTTTTTTTACATACTTTTTTTTAATTGTAGAATGCAAGGACGCATAAGGCAGTGGGTGAAGCAGCGGCGACGCAAGACGACTTCGAAGACGACCAGAACTTGGACGACGACCACGACGTCGACGACATCAGCTCCCGTCACTGAGTTCACTCACAAGTACTGGATCCCCAGGAGTTATGAGTACGATCTGAGCATGTTCCCCCCTCACTACTATG
>NDFZ01005328.1:191868-224367 GCA_002192655.3 Mamestra configurata
ATGCCGCCACCGCCACCGCCACCGCCACCGCCACCACCGCCACCGCCACCGCCGCCACCGGAGCTGCCGCCGCCACCGGTCTTTGATGTAGGGATCCGTTTATAACTACAATTAACTTTTACATTTTTTTACAATTAACAAAATTAGCATTGTCCTTCAACATGGCAATGCTGCCAGCCTTCTGGGCACGTTCCTGGATAAAAGCAATGTGAAGGAGCACTTCGACAGACGTTGCTAGTTTCAGAAGTCGTTGACAAGCATTATATTATGCTTGTTGAAATAAACATTTTTCTTTGCTGTTCGCAGTGGCCTAAGTACGAGCCACCGCCGCCGTCGACGCCATTCAACCACTTCGTCCCGTTGTTTGTGTTTACGAAGCTGGTGCCGATTTTGATGTTTTTCTTGTTGGCGGCGCTGTGCTCCAGTGCGGCCGTCAAGTGCGGCAGGGGTACGTACTCTCTGCTCTCCAATATCACTTCATATTATAAAACAATCCCCCGCCGCGGCTGTCTGTCTGTTCGCAATAAACTCAAAAACTACGAAACAGATTTTCATGCGCTTTTCACCGGATGGGGTTATTCATGAGGAAGGTTTAAGTGTATAATTCTTCCCGAAATTTCCTACGGGAACGGGAAAGTGGGATATGCGCGTCCGAAGTCGCGGGCAAAAGCTAGTTCATAGATAAAAATCAGGTGATCGTGTCTTGAAAACGGTTCGACCGAGTTTCATAATATATTGTTCATCAATTGTAATCATTGTCAGGACAAGGTTTTTAAATGGTTACAAAAACGTAACGACAGTTATCGTTCAAACTTGGACTGTTCACCGGCTTTATGTAGCTTAGCTACCATAGAACTTATGATGGTTTATATGTCGCAGCCAACTGGCTCAGCCAGCCGTTTAATGAGAGGCATCCCGGCAGTTAACTGAACAGCTACTTTAAGAATTGATTAATATCGTTAAATGATTTGCCTAGCTAAGTCATTTGGTAACTCAGGGCACCGACATGGACAGGTTAGCTCTCGTTATCCCATTCGTGTCCGTTAAACCCTGCAGGTCAAAATAGGAACCCCTTTCATGAAATACGAATTTTACAATTTGGCTGCCACACAGATAAATAATAATTATAGTCCAAATTATTCGGACAATGATATTGTTTAAAACTAACTATGTTCACTAGAAATAAAAATAAAATCTCCTAACTAAATTAACCCTAAAATAGAGCGTCAAAGAATTCATCCGCATCGCTGTCGACTGGAAGTGTACCCAAAAGACTGGCGGCATTGCCACGTTGTATGGAAATGCTCATTCTTTGACCAAGGTAAAAGCCAGCCCTCGAGTCACACGAAGTGTCAACTAAGCGTCTTGACAGATCTTTAAACAATTCGGACTTGTAAATATAATGCATTGGCTGTGTGTCATTTAGGCCGCTGATTAAACGGAGCCGTTCAAAGAAAAGGCTAGGAGCTAATTAACCACCAGTTGGCTGCGACATTCATAAAACGTCAATCATTTACCTTGTAGTTTGAGTATATGCGATTCATTTAAAATATGTTCTTCTGCACAGAACGTAGACATCAGCGACGTCCACAAAGCCTACAGGCGACACCGCTGCTGCCGACAGGTAAGGCATCCTTTTCGTCACAATATATTGTGCAACCCTTTTATATATACTGCTTTGGAATTCGTGTAGGTATATAGGTACTTTATGTTCTCCTCGATCTGTTCAAAATCAAAAATCATTTATTCAAACTATGCTCAAAATCAGCACTTCTTGAAGAAGCAGTGGCGCATCAAATACGAATCTTTACGAGTAAGTTTAATTTATTGAATACAACAATATATTCGTACTGAAAATACCTTTTAACTAGTGTTTGTACTAGATACACAATAAGGATAAAACAAACAGTGAAGTAGGTATCTGAGGCAGGATATTAGGTTGTTACTTGTCAAAACTGGTTTTATAAACTTAGTTTAAAACAATTCAATTTTAATTTCAGTGAGAAGAGAAACACAACAGCCGACCGTACGGCGCGCATCAAATGTACAGCTTCGAATTACCAATAGCCGTGAGTTTTTCTTATTGTTACTCAAACCTGTGGGCAATTTTGTTTGTTTTTTAATTAATAAATTCATATTTTTTAATTATAAATTTTTTAATTAAAAAAAGTACTAAAACTGGAGTACTGTAACTAAACCAGGACGCTTTAGGACGCTACCACTGGTACTGTCTCTCCTTTCTCTTTTAAATCCATCAGATTGTCTTTAAGAGATCGCTCTCATCGTATAAGTTCGTCCGTTGTGCTACACTATGTATGTAATATTTTCTTCATCTATCTTTTCTATAACTTATATGGTGTACAAAATAAAGAGAATTTTATTATATTCTATTTTTCCGCCAAATTAGGGCCCAACAACAACGACTTGCCACCGCCGTACTCCGAGTGTGTGCTCTCAGGCAGCAGCAAGAACGAAGAGCCACCTCCACGCTACTCCGCCTGCTTCATGAACCCTATAGACGTAGAACCACAAGTACACATCCGACGGCAGAACGTTCTCGACGAGCGAGCACATTCTAGTACGGTCATGGATGATGCTCAGAATAATTTCATTGAGAACGGAGTCAGAAGCGAGTCAGTTACCATGACGAACAGTTCTGATGAATCAGAAGACGCTCCAGGGATGAGAACGGAACTAGTGTTCGACAACGGTAGGATAGTAGAGAGGATGAGCTTGGACCTGAATAGTAATAACAATGAGGCAGGAGTAGCCAGCAATGATAATGTGGAAGAGCAGAGTACTAGACACGCGGACTTTAAAGACACAGTTGTGTATATTGATGAAACTGGTCATGTAAAGGTCAATTCAGTTAGTATTGCCAGATTGTAATCAACAGAGATCAGTCACGGTAGCGCTCGCCGGCACTTCGGCCGGGCGGTCCCGTAAACTTTACATTCAATTTAGTCGCAGATACTAGTCTGGGATGACCCAATGAACGATATTTTCAATATTATGAATTAAATAGTACCTATTTAATTTTATATTAGTTTAGTAGTATGGCAAATGATTCTGATGTGTATTTAATGTATGCCAAGCTAATAAAAAATGTCCTACAAATAAATCTCTCTGACATGAAAAATGCCTTTGGAAATTGTTGATTATGATATATTAAAATTACTCCAAAAAGCGTTTGTAAAAATATGATTTTTGAATAAGAAACTTATACGACAAATGGGCAAATCCTTTATGATGAACTCAGTTTTAATAATAACAAGTACTTACTAACAAACAATGTATTTGGCGTCCCACAAGGTGATATATTGAGTCCGCTTCTGTTTCTATTCTTCATCGCCAATAATTCCCAAAGTTCAAATCTTATCCGCTTTGTACTTCAAACTTTCTCAATGTAATGTTATTGTTAAACCCTCTCTATTGTTGGATCCTCCTCCAAGAGAGCCATAAAGAAACCAGCACTCTGCGCAAACCCAGACCGCCGTCTATCCACACGCGCCGTCGAGGACCGCTGTGACCTCCCCGTCAGTGTTCGCCCCGCCCCTCGCTCGAGCCAGTCCGCGCCGCTGAGTCTGTAGTTTTAAATTTATCCCCATTTAATAATCCTAGTTTGATCCAGCCCGTCCCTAGTTGTCCTCCCCCAGAGACACCCTATGCCGAGGCCCGTACCCCACCCACAGGAGGTGCCCTTAGCGTGTAGTCGCTTAGTTTGTAAGTTTTTTATAAACCCTGGCTGGAGGCAAGTCCGGTTAAGCAGCCGACAATCTCATAGGTTGTACAGCGAGAGGCAACCCACTAAAAGAAACTGTTTGTGTCAATATTAAGCAGAAAATGACGCTGAACATGATATTTATGATACCACTAGCACTTTGCTCGAGACTTCGTCTGCGCAGTTTTAGTACAAACAATTTCCGCCTCTACTTCACTGCTTCACGGGGGAAGTTTCCTAAAATCCTTTCTTAGCTGACGTCTCCTCCTCATAATGACCTCCGTGACAAATTTCATGTTCATAGGTCTTTTTTGAGATTTCGTGATTAAGCAGTGAGTGACCTTTCGCTTTTATATAATAGATTTAAATTTAGTAGATCCACGAATTTCAACGCGCCCCTCCACCCTTTTTGAAAAAATAAAGCTTTGGAAAGAAACTTGCAGCTGAGACCTGCGAGTGAGAGGATCTGCGCAGCTGTCGCACCCATCACCCCGTCGAGGGTTGATAGTGAAAATATCGTTAGATTCGTACATTTATACTCTTATTATTTATTGATGACGGAATGGTGACATTATTTATTATTAACTTAGGACAGATTTCGTGCCAAGTTTCATCAAGTTATTAAACCTAAGGAAGAAGATTTTTTCTTACAAACTTTAACACCCCGTAAATCGACTTTGGGGGTAGTTCTGAAAACTGCTACTGACAACCTTTAAAGTTACTTAAGTCAGTATTCGTACTAAGTTTCAAGTAAACTGGCTCAAGGAATAAGATTTTATTTATTTAAACTTAATGTACAATAACATGGGCGGACTTAAAGTCAAAAAAAGTCAAAAATCAAAATAATTTATTGTTTGTCACAGGTTTAAAGCAGTTCTTATCGACGTAATATGTAGATCGCTGTAACATACCCATAGGGCGTACAATATGCATATTTATATGTTTTCATTAATTAATATCTAATCCAAACCAAATCTATTTTATCATGCAAAAATACATTATAAATTAATGATCTCTCATGTCAAAATACATTAAAATTCGTCAATATGATACGCATGTCAAAATATTATTATTAAATAATTAAATTATACATAGTCAAAATTAATTCAAATATATAATAACAGTCAATCCAAAAATAATTAAAACAATAAAATGAATAAAACTATCACATATTAAATGATCAAAATTTGTCATTTAAAAACTCCGTAATATTATAGTACCCCTTAGTAATTAGCAATTTTTTTAGTTCTCTGTTGAATGAATTAATGTTCATTACCTTTAGATAATTAGGTAGTTTGTTGTATATTAATGGGGCCATGCATATTACACTTTTTCTCAAAAATGCTGTTTTTGCAGAGAGAGATTGCACCCAAAGTCTGTACTTCTCACGTCTATTTCTATTATCAATCAAAGGGGGAAACAAATGAGGATTGGTTTTTACAAAAAGCGATATCTCCAATATGTATAGTGACGGAAGTGTTAGAATTTTGTGCTGTATAAACATTGGTTTGCAACTGTCAGTAGTTAGTAACCCAAACATTAATTAACATTAATGCATTCTCTACCAGTCAACCAAACAAACTTCCACCCCCTGTTGCTGTTCCACTCTCAGAGATACCAGAAACAGAATAGTTATGCCTACCAATACGGGGTCAGTGACATGCCCTAAAATTATTTCATCAAAATATTCAAGGTATCTCTTCGAAAATATTAGAAATTGAAATGTTTTTATAAAAAAACAATGTTTGACATTGTATGATTTAGTGGATAAAGCTGCCAATAAGTTATGAAAATAAATAGTGTGGGCAGTTGTTTTAACCGCAAATCTATCTATGTTGTGCGGTGGTTCCCTCATCTTAGTAAAGAATGCTTAAAACTTTAGCAACGTAATGACATTGTCAGCTTGTCAGTGGAACATTGTATTGAACTGTCCTGTGTTGAGCTGGATAAGCATGTTATAGTGTGCGTGTACAGACCCCCAAACCCTCAAAACTTTACTTTATTTGAATCAACAATGGAAGTGCCATTCTCCTTTACAAAGAAACCCAATTACTTAGTGTTAGAAGAATTTACCCACAAAGAAGTCATTAACTCACCTGACTATGAACACATGGCAAGGAGGCGTGTCTTCAAGTTACCCATCATCCCTGTTTAAACAGAATTCGCTAAGAGATTCAGCACCTATATGAAAACTCTCGTTAACAAAAACTTCACTACATTTTGTAGCTTAAGAAACATATCACTGCGTGAAGCAAAAATTAAAATTACCAAAGAGTTAATAGACGGGACATACTAAAACACAGAAATTTTTATAAAACACTTATTGTGATCTCATAGTTCTTTAAATAAATATAGGCATTAAATGCAATAATCTAGTTTACTTAATCTTAATAGTTCTTATATCACAACATTTCTATAATTCCCTAGAGAATTTAAATTAACGAAAAAAAAAACTGTATTCCTCATAGTTTCTAGTAATATTGGTATTATTGTTATTCTGTGTATACTCATTAATAATTTGTACAGCATGGAAATCCTAAAAGCTTCCTGCGGGACAGGCCTAGCCTAGTGCAGGAAGTCTTTAAAAAATCTTTTATGCTTAATTTTTAAAGAAACTAAACGCTCGTGTATAACGCACAATTTGTAACCTATATTTTCTTTTTAATAAATTTATTCTTATTCTTATATCTTTCATTTAAGGGTCCTCATTAAACATCTCTTGCGGGACGGTTAAGTTTAGCAGCACATGCTGTCAGAAAAATCCGTCGTGTAGATACCGCGAGCCTGGTCTACTTCAGTTACTTTCATAGTATCATGTCTTACGGTATCTTATTATGGGGACGAGCTGCAGACATCGAGTCTATATTATTTATTCTGCAGAAAAGAGCCATAATACCATCTTGGTCGGAGCGATTCCCTAAGGAACTGTTTAGGGACTAGGAGTTAATAACGTCATGGTGTCATATAATGATAACATTATGGATGTTCGGAAAAATCTTCATCTTAAGATTAGTGATGGGCATAATTTTACTAGAAATAGGAACAAATTGGATCAACCCCGAATCAGATTGGCTAAAGTAGACACTTCTTTTATATTAACACGTATTGTATTAAATTTTATAACAAAATACCACTTGAAATTCTCGAACTTAATTAGAGAAAATTTAAAACATGCATAAAACGCACACTATGTAGACAAGCATATTATACATTGGAAGATAAAAATGCTTGGCTAAAGGCCGGCCCTGGTCCACAGCCTCAGCCGCTTGGTTCCAATTGTAAGGTTTTATATTTGGAAGAGATGCCCAACCTTTTTTTATGTCTAATATTAATTAACTTTTCTTTTTCTGTCTTTGCTAATTGATATTTATAGTTTTATGTAGAGTAGAAGCATTTTTTATTTCAAATTCTGTAAATGTGTGGACCATGGAGCCTATTATGTTAATGAATAGTTTTCTTGTTTGACATGAGAAAGTTGAGCGTGTGCCATGCTCACTCCAATGTCTCGCTGATGGTGGCGCGTGTATCGGATCATTCAAATCCCTTCAAAATAGTTGAGCTGAATGGTACTGACGCACGCGTCATGTTGGTGAACGAGCACCATCGGTGGTGACTGGTCATCTCCTAGCTGCCACTGGCTTATTTTAATATTTGATAATAAAAATTGTTTTTGTTTTTATTTTCTTTACGTTGTTTTCACATTTAGGAGCATAAACAGGATTTTTGTAAAACATAAAATGGTTTAAAAGTGTGTCCGTGGAGTTTCTTCCACGTTCTTCTCCTTAGAGATCTACGCTTTGGAACGTGCAAATAGCTTCATGTTTTTGACTGACTGACTGACAATTCAAAAGTACCTACCTGTAACTGGTTTATTTGAAATAAATTCTTTGAGTTTGATTTTTACTTTGACTCTTTTACGGGGGGAGTTTCCTAAAATCTCTAGCTGACGTCTCCTAATCATAATCTACCTCTGTGCCAAATTTCCCCGAGTAGTTCCCGAGATTTCATGATTAATCAATGAGTGAACGAATATATGAATGAGTGACTTCGCTTTTAGAAAATACTAGCTTCTGCCTGCGACTTCGTACGCGCATATCTCGTTTTTTCTCGTTCTCGTATATATACCTTATAGACATATAGCCTTCCTCATGAATCTGGTGTTCCTCATGTGTGTGAATATACAAAAAAGAATTTTCCAAGTCCGTCTGGCAGTTCCGGGGATTAGCGGATTCAAACAAACAAACAAACTTTTCAGCTTTATTATATTAGTACCTATAGTATGGAATCTATAGGTACGTACCTACTTATATAATAAAGCTGAAGAGGTTGTTGTTTATATAATCTATACCATAGATTATATAATTATAAATTATATATAAGTATAGATATTAGATTAGATTTTCACCTACTTTCAAGAATCATCTTAATAAAATCCTTTGAAACTTTTCATACGATAATGTAGATAACGACGCGCCTGTTAAACCACATAAGTACCGCTACTTACGAGTATGTATGTTGAATCCATATAATTGGGGCGAGCCTATTGCCATTTACAGGTTAATAATTTTATCTAGTCACAGGGCAGCTCCTAAGTACCACATTCCTAAGAAAAACCCCGTAACACTTAGACACAGTTGGGAACCGTGAGACGCAAAGACAAGGAAGGAAACATATAACTATTAAATATATCAACAATAAAGTGTTTCTAAAATAGTAATAATAAAGTGATCCAGTTAGTATTGTGTCACCTGCGTGCTTGTGAAGTCGCGCAATTACCATTGTGCGATGGCGGTTCCCGAGCAAAATGTTCGACAACTGAAAGAGGTCTTCAGTAAAAGCAAGTAAGTCATAAGTTTTGCAGAATTTTTATGATAGGCAACTGTTCTGGCTAACTTATCTAAAGCCTAAGCTTAAGATAAGTTAGCCAGAACATTTGCTAAGCGGCTGACTGTCTGTTTAGATCAGTGGTTCCCAACCTGTTGTCCGCGGACCGCTGGTGGTCCCGGTGGTCCGCAAGGGCTAAAATATGGTCCCCGAAAGGTTTAAAATTTCAATCATTTCACTTCAAAATGTCAATGATACAAACTGATTTTATGTTTCTATCAGAAATATTGTGTTTTCTATGGCAATGCTAATTACCTTTGATTACATATTATGTAGGTAGTTTTTATGCTACAATTTTTGAATATCTATATTGATTAAGATATTATTTTTTTTAAGATTTTCTTCTTGATTTCTGGTCCATGCTAACAATAAATAAATCAAAGTGGTCCAGGGTCAAATAAAGTTTGGGAACCACTGGTTTATATGGATACATCTACTTATTAGTCGTGGCCAGATCATACAATTGAACACTCCATAATGTGGCCGACCATTTCATGAAATGGTTCTGTTTCATTAAATGGAAAATATCCTCTGCCCACATCATGATATGGTCTGACCAGATCAATGATAACTCAGCGCTACTTCATGATGGTCAAACATTAGTGATCATATCGTAAAGTAGATACTTTTAGAACATCGCTCAGTTCTTGATGAAATGTATTTAAATATTATAGATACACTAGCACGGGCAGCCGTACAGACCTGTAAGCCTAAATGTCAAAGAAAGGGTGGCTATGTGACTGGGTGGAACAGATATGTCGCAGGCGCTCACCGCGAGGCGCGGCTTAAATTCGAAATGTGGACGCTGGCCGGGCGACCGGCCAGTGGTCGTATATTTGAAGATATGGCAGCGGCGAGGAGACATTTCAAGGCCAAGCTCAAATGGTGTCAAAATAGGCAGGACCAGCTTAAAATGGATCTCCTCGCTTCCAACCACGCCACCAAGAACTTTAAATATTTTTGGAAAAATACAAACAAAATGAATGTGAAGCCGAGTCTACCGGTGAGTGTCAGTGGTATTACTGACCACAAACATATTGCCGATGCTTTTAGGGACCATTTCACTGTGAGGCCGTCCTTGAGCGCGGTGTCTCGTAACGCGACCGATGCTGAGACCATTGTGACAGAGCGGAACGTAAAAATACCAGCTAAGAAAGTGGCTAGAATTATTTCAAGAATGCAGCGTGGAAAGTCTCCGGGTCACGATGGTCTCAGTATTGAACATTTCAAACATGCGGGGGCCCACCTGCCTAGAGTATTGTCACTGTTTTTCACCCTGTGCCTAGGTCACTCCTATTTACCTGAACCGCTTACGCGGACGACAGTGGTCCCCATAGTTAAAAATAAGACGGGTGACACATCCGATATGAATAATTATCGGCCCATCTCGCTCGCTACCACCACGGCCAAGGTACTTGACAGTTTGTTAAATGATTGCCTCTCAGAATATATTGAAGTGCATGATGCCCAGTTCGGGTTCAAAGCTGGAGTATCCACGGAGAGTGCTATCCTTAGCCTAAAACACACTGTCAAGTACTACACCGCGAGGAGGACGCCGGTGTACGCGTGTTTTCTCGACTTGTCGAAAGCTTTTGATCTGGTCGCCTACGATGTGCTCTGGGACAAGTTGAGAGGCGCGGGTGTGCCGGCGGAATATACATCCCTCCTCAGATACTGGTATGCTCACCAGACAAACCGGGTGAGGTGGGCCGGTACTCTGTCGGATGAGTACAGGATGGAACGCGGTGTAAGGCAGGGGGGATTAAGCTCGCCTTTGTTATTTAATTTATATGTAAACCAGCTTATCGAGCGACTGAGCAACACACGTGTCGGCTGTCACATTGACAGTACGTGTGTTAATAATATAAGTTACGCGGACGACATGGTGTTGCTCAGTCCATCGATAGGCGGGCTCAGAGAATTGTTGCGAACCTGCGAGATGTACGCGGAGGCGCACGGCCTGAAATACAACTCGAAAAAAAGTGAGATCCTAGTGTTTAAGGCGCCTAAACAACAGCCCCGTCGTGTGCCGCCGGTATATCTCAACGGCATAGTACTCAATGTGGTGGATACTTTTAAGTACCTGGGTCATGTTGTCACTAGCGACCTACGGGACGATAGTGATATAGAGCGTGAGCGCAGGGCGTTGGCGGTGAGGAGTAATATGCTCGCCCGTAGGTTTGCTCGCTGTACGGCAGACGTCAAAGTCAGTTTATTTAAGGCGTTCTGTCAGTCCTTTTATTCGAGCGGCCTATGGGTGTCATTTACGAGCCGAACCTACAACGTCCTGCGTGTACAATACAACAACGCTTTCAGGATGCTGTTGCGGCTGCCGTGGCGCTGCAGTGCGTCGGGCATGTTTGCAGAAGCTCGCACGGATGGCTTTCACGCCATCATGCGTAAGAAAGCGGCTTCTTTACTGCAGCGCTTACGTAACAGTCGGAATAGCATCCTGAAAATGATTGCTGACAGACCGGACTGCCCCATCCAAAGACACTGGGTGGAGGTAGCTACGGGTTTACAAAAATAAACTCTCCTGTAATTACCTACTAACAATACTAATATAGTATATAAGCACGCATATTATGTTACTAACTTAGCACTAACAACATATGGATGTGATGTCTGAAATAAAGATCTTTTATTTAATTTTATTTTATTTATTTTATTTAGTATGACACTACTACTAGTTTGTGAACTTTCGTAATTTTAAATAGAATAGAATAGAAAACATTTATTCGATACAGACACAACACATCAGCAACAAAACACAAAGTAAAAAAGAGAACAATCATAAAACATAATTACTGAGCGTGCCTATACCGAAAGGGTTACCATCTCAGCATTTGCTGGGCGTCAGACACCCAGCGCTGGTTTTCAGTTGGCACCCTGCAGTGACACACGGACGTGGGTAAGAGAAATAAATACTGAATATTAAAAATAAATAATGTTTTAGAATACGATAATAAGTATTGTAAAAGTTTTTTTTGTTTGCTACGCTCTCCAGAGTTATTTTTTTATAGTACTACCTACGAATCTGTAATATAAAATAACCCGGGGACGCATTATCTAAAGAGTATATTATATACTCCAACGAGTAAATCGAAAATTGCCACCCTGTTTGCTGGGTGGGTGGTAATTTTTATTTTTAGTCCTAATCAAGAAACGGAAGTGTCAGCTGGCAGAAGTGCTGCGAATTGGTGCCAGAACTGCGATCGTTTTTTAAAGGTTTTGTGTTTTATTTTAAAGGAAGGAATTTGAAGAGGAAATCATGCGGGACACGCTCGACATGTGGTCTGGCATGGAAGTATTCCTCGACCCGGATGACACGGCGTCGTTCAACGACTGGACCTTCATCGATCTGTCCAACGAGACGCCTTCCACTACATCATCCGAAAAGGAGACTACCATTAAACCGCTCAAAAAGGGACCTACTATGAGTCCACTCGAAAAGGGCACTCATCTGAAACCACTTGAAAAGGGGCCTACTCTGAAACCGCTCGACAAAAAACCAGCCTTCAGAATTTCGGAAAGGTGGTCTCCAGTCGTACGATCGGTATCATCGATCAACGAATGGCCACTCGATAGCAAGCATGTCAACCGTAACTTGGACTCGGACTGGCCCAAATACAACTACAAGGTATCCGTCAATATTTCATTGTACATAGATATGATTATTTATTGAGAAACCATAAAATGTTCATTTCAAGTAAAAAAAAAATATAAGAGAAACCTCAAGATACATATTATTATGCAATGATACCCCATCATTAGTTTGTCTATTTTCATTTTTCTAGGATCACTCGGGTGTCTGTGTGTCGGTCTGCCACAGACAATTCTCTCCGAATTTACGGGACCGATTCTGTTGAAATTTCGGACACATATGAACTTCTATGACTCAAACACGGATGTGTTACGTAAATAAATAATGTTGAGTATGGGGGTCACTTTTGGGCGATAACTAGAAATTTTCAAATACAAAGTTTCAAACTGTAACGTGTGACATAAAATGCAGATATTAGTTTTTTTCCTAAAGATTACAGGAAAACGTATAACAAGTTCAAACTGTTAAAATAACATGTTAAAAAATGAAATTGTTTCGGTTTGTTTGTCCTGTTCTTATTATGAGGTGTACAATAAAGTATATAATAAATAAATAAAGCCACGTGCACTCGGACTCGCACATGCCCAGTTTTTTTAAAATATGACGTCTGCTTGTCGCCATATTGAGCTTTGATTAGTACTGTCATGTATCTAGTGATACTTGCATACTTCAAATCGATTGACGTAAGAATCATCGAAATTATCACGCGTTTGGTATCGAGAGCCACAAAGAAACATACATTGGTATGTAAGTTCATTTGTACGACTGTACATCGGTATGTACAGTCGACAAAGCTATTTAGTATACAGGCAAAAATACTTATTTTTCCACTGCTCTGCCAATATTTATTTCTAATGTGTGCAGTATACTTTTAAAGCTAATGACATATTTACGAGTGTGGTGTACAATAATTGTCAACTCAGCACACTCACTACATTGTTTAAAAGTAGTTGCAAGTTAGCTGCCTGCATACCAAATAGCTTTGTTGACTTTACATAGGCTGAACCTTTTTTTTTTTTTTTAAGGATGGGAAATCATCAAATGACTTCTTCCGCTCTGGGTGGAGCGGAAGGGCGTGTCTGACTAAAACCCATCCGTGTTCCTTCTAAAGCCCTTTGCGTTCCAGGGCCGCGGTGACTCTTTCGAACAGATTCCGCAACCCTGGCAGGCTTTGGCCCTAGCGGGCCCCGTCTTTTATGCTGACATCTCTTTGAGGCGCGCGTGAAACACAACGCGCCATCGACCCGGGCCTGGTGGTGATCGGACAGCGAGCCACCCAATGCTCGCCGTCCGCAGGCCCGCGCCTACGGTGGCCGGGGATCGCCCTGCGACTCCCGACGCCCGGGGNTCTCCTCGCAAACGCTTTGAAGATTTATCGAGTAGACACAAAAGAAGACGTGTTGATGACAATGTTGCTAGTTGCAGTCGTCCAGATGAGCTTTTGCATTCTGTTGAAAGTATACTTAAGTCTGCCGGAAAAAATGATATGGCCAGAATTATGAAAAATTTGCTGGAAAATCCTGAACACGTCTCAACAGTTTTAAATGTCCTGGAAACTAAGCAGAATCCTTCGCTTCGTGAAGTTCCTACTCACAAAGCACTTGCTCTTTACGTTTACTTGCAGTTATCCAAGTGGCGTTACATCACACTTCGGGACTTTAGTTTGAAAGAAGGTCATGCGAAATACCCAAGCTACTACTTGTTAGTTAAAGAAAAGCTTAAATGCTACCCGGCAAAAGAAGACATAACTGTGACTGAAACTTCCGCAAAGATACGGATCCAAGCCCTCCTTGATCTCACAGTTAGGAGGTTGATCGATTCACTTGAATCAAATTTTGATGCTGGTGAACAACTTGTGCTTCACAGTAAATGGGGTTTTGATGGAGCTTCAAGTCAAAGCATTTACCATCAAAGGACAACAACAAGTGAACAAGACTTATCCAGTGTATTTATGGCAAGTCTTGTACCGCTTAAGTTAGTGACTTCTAGTGGAAGTATAGTGTGGCAGAATGATCGGCCATCGTCAACCACATATTGTCGCCCGATTTCATTTACATTTATGAAAGAAACGGAAGCGAATGTTAAGGCTGAAATGGAAATATTTGAGACCGAGATTCGTGAACGAAAGCCGACTGATTGCGGCAATGCTACTGTTACGCACAATCTGTGGCTAACCATGATTGATGGTAAGGTGCATTCAATCATATCTGGTACATCGGCAGCAGTGTGTGATTTGTGCAAAGCTCGCCCAAGCGAAATGAATAACTTGGAAGAAGTGAGAGCTAAACCCGTGAATACAGATTTATACAAGCATGGATTTAGTTCATTGCATGCTTGGATTCGGTCTATGGAGTGTTTATTACACATTGCCTACAGAATGGACATAAAATCATGGCAAGCAAGAGGTGACGAAAATAAAAAAAAAGTTAAAGATAAGAAAGAAGCCATTCAAGAAGCTTTCCGAAGAAGCACAGGCTTACTTCTAGATGTTGTTGTGCAGGGTAGTGGCAATACAAACACTGGAAATGCTGCAAGAAGGTTTTTTGCAAACCCTGAAACGACTGCGGAAATTACTAAATTAGACGTTAATTTAATTAGAAGACTCGCCGTTATTTTGCAATGCATTTCCTCAGGCGAAAAAATTCAACTTCAAAAATTTAAATTATATTGTGATGAAACAGCAAATTTATTCGTGGAATTATATCCATGGTATAACATGCCAACAAGTTTACACAAATTGCTAATTCATGGATCACAGATAGTGGACCACTTATCAGTTGTGCCTATAGGTTTTTTGTCTGAAGAAGCATCTGAAGCAAGAAACAAGGATTTTCGTAAATTTCGAGAATGTCATACACGAAAGCATAGTAGCATCGCCACTAATGAAGACATTCTTCATAATCTGCTATTATCTTCCGATCCTCTTCTCACCAGCTTACGACCGAAGATGACAAATAAAGCAAAAAAGTCTTCATTTAGAGAACTAGACGATTTACTCATACGTGATCAGAGTGAATTGGAGTTCATTGACGTTTCAACTGATACAATTGCTGCATGTAGTGACGTTGAAGAAGATGATGACGATAATAATGATCATGATGTAGTTATTGATGAAGATGAAGAAAATATAGTTTAAGTCTTATAGTAGTATAGTACCTACCTAATATTATTATTAACAAGCAGGTTGTTTGTTAATTTCTTGTTTTTGTGTATTTTTTTTATTCTGTTCTTTTTTTGTTTTGTGTTATGCCAATAAATGTTTTTTTTTCTTTCTTTCTTTCTTTTCTATTATTGTTAGTAACTAAATGGTAGTGTTAATTAATTAATTTCCTATTACAATTTAGTTCTTAGTAGTTGTTTATTTTTTTAGTTTGTCTTATATGTAGTTATTTTCTTTTTTATTTTAATTTATTTATAGGTAGGTACATAGTTGTGTTATTTTTAAATTATTTGTTTTACAGTGTATTATATAAATAAAAAATATATTTATACCTACATATTTTCTTATTGATCATAAAACTCTTTTTCTTTTCGACTTGTTATTGTAAATGCGACTCAACCAATTACTAAGCTAATGATGACATTAGCCAATCACAATGCAGAGATTAAGGGCTGTTAACATAGTAATTACAATAACTAATTAGATTAAGCAAGTACTGGTAATCTTTACTTAATGACTCATTAACGCTTTTGTTGTATGGCAACAGAAGCGTTCATAAGTCATTAAAGTAATCACAAATGCACCTGTTATTTAAGGAACTACTTAGGGATGACTTATTCTCAGTAATAAATATACTTAATGTACCTCCATTTCATCAGTTATAAAATAAAAAGTATAGATACTAAAAGCAAAATATCTCGGAAGGGGGTCTTTGGGGGCACCATGTGTCCTTGAAGAAAATGTGGCATAAAATGGGTAAACAACAGTAGTGAAAACCGCAAATCGAAACAAGGAGGGAATCATGAGATACAGACATTTTTGTGCCCATTTCCATACAAAAATAACAGTTTTCATCGAATTGCTCATAAAGTACTGGTCGAATAAAAAAATCGTAGTAACATTTTTTGTAGTACCTTAATAGAGTAATGCAACTGCATATTTAATTTTTTTCAATTAAATACTTTTTCAATTTTTAATTCTATGTCCTACCTCTTGTATGGGGACGATCCACTGTGCGCCCGGGGCGTCTTCTCCTGTTGCGGCGGTTGGGGCGAAGGCCTTGCCTTTCCCTCGCGCGGTCCGCCTCCTCCTTTGCTAGCATTACTGCTTCGCAGAACGAGGTGACCGCTTCCCGAGCCTCCTCGCTCCGGACCATGGATTCAACCAGGGCCGGACGCCAGAGGTCGCCGCCGCCGATCGCCTCGACGAGGACACGGCGGTGACATAGGCTGAACCTACCATCCTTTGCGTCGCGCAGTCTTTAAAACAGCAGTCCCATGGCTTTTAACTTTAACCCCGAATATTTAAGCGGTTTTTACTAAATTAAGAATTAGTGAAGTAGATACGAAATTAAACTTCTTAGGTCTACTTGCGCAAACCAGATATGTCTTATACCTCAGAGTAAGTTGCTAACAGGAGTTTAAATAACAAATTCAATATTTCAAACATAATGCCCCCGGATTACGAACTAACTCGGAGTGTGGGCCTTAATAAACTAAACAGGATAAAATTGTCTGTTGGTAGTATTTTCAAGGCCGTCTTTTGTTTTTTCAGTTCGTGTTTGATCACCCGACTCCGCCGTCATTAACTTCGGCAGCGCACACCAGCGCCGTCGTCATGAAGCTGATCGGGGGAGCGGTGGGGGCCTTCGTGGCGCTCCTGATCATAATCATCCTTTTGGATAAGAAGAATCGGACCCGAAGAGGTATGTTGTCAAAGTGACAATCTATGAAGCGATTGCGACAACGCTTTTTGACGATCGGCTCTTTGTCTAGACCCTATTGTTCAAGGTTAAACCTTCAAGGTCATAGTAGGTTTAGCTGTCAGTTTAACCACAGTCACGGCTGTGATTGAAGGATCCTATCGTCTAATGCAGGGACTGATGGTTGCATGAAATTGCTTGACGAAAATCTGGATATTTGATTAGTCACGACTTTCTTATTTATTTATTTACCAACTATGGATGACTTACAGCTGAAACAAACAGAATAAAAAATTGCATGTGAGACTGACAGCCAATTAAAAGTCATCACTTCTAAAAAACAGATTGGAAAGAAAGAGTGTGAAATACACAACACAGCTACCAAAATAGGAAAGAAAAAACAGTAAAACATTCAACCTTAAACTAAATTCACATGTCATACAACGCCGAACAACCAAAATCTTATTTAAAAAGCTAAGGCTCAGACACTTTCTGGCCGACGACACACCCGTTAAGGATCAAAATGATGCTGTTAAGTGTAATAGTTTCTTTCTCAATTTTTTATATGTTTATGGAATGAATCCCTGTCTTTTTTCGAATCCGGGCAGCCAGTAAAATATCGTCGCTATATTTAAGATTATTTTAGGAGCTCGAGACTAAAGAATAACAACCGCACGGGTCGATCAAGGTCAATCAACGCTTGCCAAGATTGGTCTGTGGATGGGTGACCATCTTAACATACCGAGTTTCTTCCGTGCCTCGGAAAACACGTAAAGCCGTAGGTCCCGGCTGTCATTTGTAGACCTTTGTTTGTTTGACCAGTCGTTACAGATTGTCAGAAGCCAGTAAAATCTGACTCCAGTCTTGCCAACAACTACCGTGTTACCCAGTTAATGGGTTGTGGAGGTCTGGTAGGCAGCCGCTCCACGTAATATAAGTACTGATATTCAGCTGAATCCAGTTTGGCTGGAAGCCGACCTCAATATAGTTGGGACAAGGCGATGATTAAAGATTATTTTAAGTTTTAGGTAATATCGATTGTTATTGAGTTCACTCACCATCAATCATTCGTCATCCATGACTTTTGGAATTAACTGACGCTTGCATGAGCATGTAACGGACGCCTAAAGATACCGAGATTCCCCGTGTCTCGTTATATACCCAATATTGGTTCAGCTGCATCTGGATAGACTGGAGGGCGAATCTAACATACTTATTCACAATTAGTTGGAAAAAAGCTTTGTAGATTGAGGATCGCAACATATCTTCAGCGTTTGTCTAGTCTTTAATAAATACTGCAATATTTTAATATTTTTAATTATTCTACTTTATTCTATTTTTAATTATTACTTGATATTTTAAATTAAATTTTGACTTAGTAAATTTCAATTTTGTTATTCTCATGCATTTCCATTTTTTTTTTTTTTATTATGATTATACAAGTGCTGTGCACACCTATAAGTGATGAATTCACCGCAACGCTGTTTAAATATATATATTTAATGCAATGAGTTGGTGAATAAGTCGTTGGTGTGTCAATAAATAAATAAATAAATAAATAAATATTATTATGATGAAATAGTTTCACAGTACCATAAGTGTTTGAAGTTTGTTTAAGGAAAAGCTATCGTATTTATAGCTATTTTGATAACAAGCTGAGTACAGTTGAGGAAACTGCGTCTAAACCGGGAAAACAAAATATCTGCAGTCGTTATTATATTGCTTTCATTCTGTCAGTTCATTACGAAGTTAAATCAACCTGACGAGCCTTTCCTCAGCTATGTTGTGGTCGGCGTCCAGTCTCTGTAATGTAGCTGATACCAGTATTTTACATGGAACGCTGCCTATCTGCCGTCTAAAACCCAGTAACTGAATAACACGATACCTCTTTGGAGGCTGGTTTCAGAGTGTCAGGCTTCTATCTACCCGCAACGACTGTCAAAGATGGCCAAATGACTACTGGGGCAGAAACCTAACAGTGCTTTCTAAGACATGGAGAAAACTTAGTATGTATTGGATGGGTGGATGGACCCATCCAAGGACCGACCGAAGCAAGCGTAGCTTAACCTCGAAGTCTGACCCCTGGTTACCACCCTACTTTTACTACTGACTATTATTTAGAGGTCCTCCTAGTGGAGTTCAATGGTACCAAATACTCATAACAATAGTTACAGGTTAGCCCCAAAAAGGTGTGCACTTCTTATTTGTGCAGTATTTGATTTCGACTCACCCTTTACGATATCGTTTCAGGTATTGTCCTCACAGCCGGAGCAGCTGGCCGAGAGATACTGACCGACAGGAGACCTTCCGATGCAGGAGGTTATTACCCTGTTGTTAATAACTTACCTTACCCAAAATACTTTAAATTATCACCAACTGCTCGCACAGTCACGTTTCAATCACTACCTTTTCTATCTGATTTATGATTCTCTGATTCAGTCTGTTGATCAGATCGTTAGTCTCCCTTTCACCTTCAATTTATGAAATTTTATAACCACTCCCTTAAGCCGGCATTTCATTCGTCTTCACCTCAAGACAAACGATTCCACTCCAACTTTTCTATGGTGTCATTTTCAAACTTACTGTAATTTTTCATTTTATTCTTATTGATTCTCCTCAATCTTACTTTATTTTATTTTATTAATCTTCTCAGACCTTACGTAAAAATATTTATTTTGTACGATTCCACAGCACCAGAACCTTTCAAAACTGACTTGCCGCCGCCGTACTACGAATGCACGCCATACAACATGAATAACTACGTCGATGGCGTACCACCACCTTACAGTACCATTGAAGATGACGTGTCACAAGATCACAAACCACGACAGAACGCTTTCGTTGATAACGAACTCAGAGCCTGCTCTGCAGACGACGCTCCGGATATGAGAAGGGAGCTAGTGTTCGCCAATGGTAGGATAGTAGAGAGGCTGAGTCTAAACCTGAATAGTAATAAGAATGAGACCGGAGCAACCAGCAATGACAATGTAGAAGGGCGGAGCACGTGGCTCCCGGACCTTAAAGACGGAGTTGTGTATGTTGATGAAACTGGTCATGTAAAAGGTTACACTAAATAAGTAGATTTATTGTATGAATCAACTGAGAACGATATTCAACGCTGGCCGCAATAGTGGCCGGGCGAGCGCTATATTCTAGTTGGTCGCAGTTACTATGCTAGGTCACCCTTAACAAATGGGCGTTATTGTTTATTATGTTTAAGATTCCGTATAATACATTTTAAGTCAGTGGAAAGGTGTGTCTAACGTATGTCAAGATTATTGAAACAGTTATTTTTAAATATGTGAAATTGTATACCTAATTTTTATTATAAAAATTGCTTAACCGTAAAATTATGTTATTACAACAATATACCGTTAAAATTTTAATGGCTGTTTTCCAACGGCAGAACGATTAGCCAACAGTAGTACTATCGAAACATAAAGTTAAACTTAAAAAAATAAATTGTTTTTGTTTTCAAATAATTAAAAAATATTCATAAACTCGAAAGCATGAGAAGCAATACTAACTCACTAGACGTGACGTAGGTACTACTCGAAACACATGCACGCGCCGCCGTTCGCTCTTTTCACTTTGTCGACGGAGCAGCGGCATGCCGACAAAGTGAAAAGCAATTCATAAATGTTCAGTGCAAAATCATTTTGCTGCGGGAAAATAAGCATTAAAATTTCACACTGTATAATTCCCCAAAAACCAAAAAATGTGAAAAAAGGCCAAGTTCCTATCCCAAATAATTCGGCCTATAAAAGTAGTGAGATCGGCCAAGCATTTCAGAATGCATGACTGTAACATGTGTCTTTTGAGAGTCCCAGGGAACAGAGCTTGGATCTTTCCTGACCATATAAAAATGATAAACACTCGAAAAATCGTTTTCTTAAAAATATGACCCTATTATCAACTTGCAAGTTTTTTTCAACAACGTCTATTTTACTACTACTTACTAGCAAAAATTTTGCCAAGTTGATAATAATAGGCGCACCTAGACAAAAATATACATTGTAATTGTATTGTATTTTTTTTTTCGCAGCCTGTATTTATACTTATACCTTTTTCTTGTTTGCCTGGTTTCTTGGTAAAATAATAATTATATTCTCTAGAGTGGCAAGCAATGTATATGTGTATTCTAAGTACATCGTATACATCTGAATATTGGGAAGCATTGAATCGGCAGCGTACCCTCGTAGGCTGCCGCAAACATCATCCGGCGAAATGATCCCCATTCTGATCCATTCAAAACACAGTGCTTCGAATTATTTACCGTCGACATTAAAAAATTAAGAAGTACCTAATTACATCATCATCATCATCATATCAGCCGAAAGACGTCCACTGCTAGACATAGGCCTCCCCCAAGTGTCCTGTGTGTCTCGCAGCCATCGGCTACCCGCGACCCTCACCAGGTCATCGGTCCACCTTGTGGGAGGCCACGCCAACGCCACGTCTTCCGGTAAGCGGTCGCCACTCCAGAACTTTTCGGCCCCATCGACCATCTGTTTTGCGAGAAATGTGCCCTGCCCACTGCCACAGTTTGGCGATCCTTGGGGCCATGTCGGTAATCTTGGTTCTCTTGCGAATATCACCATTCCTGACTCGATTACTAAATTACAGTTTTCAATAAATGATGTGTAATTGACTTATTCCTAAAGAGTTCGTAATATTCGAGACTCACACATTGCACACTCAAAAAATGGGCCTCCGTTAATGGGGGCCAAGCTGTCTGGCCACGTCTGTCCAGTATCTAGTTAGCTAATTATGATTGAGCCCCATACAATAGGGACAACCCTATTGCTGTCAACCACGCTTATAGAAGAAGAAAGAATAAAATGTTTATTTGCGCCAAGTATGCATACCATAAATGGTTTGTTTGGCCCGAAAAATGCAAACCCCGAAGATCGTATACATATTTTTTCTGAACTACATTTTCATAGATTTTGTAAAAAATGTACAGTCAGCGGAAAAAATGTTAAAACACCAAAAAAAACGAAAATTCCAGGGAGTACTAGTTATGGATGGTCTCCTAGGAACGTTTTCCTGTAACTATAACGGTTAACGTACCTGCCCTTAGTGTTCTGTCTTAAGAATCCACCCTGTATAGGTATCCCGTGTTATTGGAAACTCATTTTTCTCAGAACAACACGGATATATTATTGGAAATTATTGAGTTTCGATGGGATTCATTGTATTCAAAATGATCAGTTCACAATATATCGAGAGATTATTCTTATTAAAGATGTATTACAATAGGAGTTTGCTATTATCCAGGTTGCTAAAATATGCGTCACATCAGCGCAAAACGGCCATCGCTCAGCATTCCTGAAGAAAAACCCCATAACACTTTGGCGGAGTTGGAAAACGAAAGAGGCGCGGTCAAAGAAGGAAGGAAAATAACAATTATTATGATTGAAGAGCTATGTGTTACACAAATAACAAACGTAGTTAGTTAGTTGTGTGTGACACGCTGCCTTGTGCAGTCGCGATCTATAATGCCTATCAGAACGTCCTTCAAACCAGAGTCATCGGCCCCTCGGCCGCGCACCACCGCTATCGGCACGAAGCCAGTATTAAGACTGCCACCGGTGCCTTTACGTCCTGTCACACCATTTGGCGAGAGGTTTACAATGAGTCCAGCCTTCAACACACCAGCATCGTGGCCCCCCGTCAGACTCTTTCAAAACTTGCCTCCCTTGCAATCGATGAGACCGGTCGACGAGAAACCAGTCTTCAATGCAACGACCCTATGGCCCTCCCGTGCTACCTTTAGAACGTACGTCCACACTCCACCCGGGATATTCATGTTTGACAAATCACCTCCGTTGAAATCAATTGAAGAAAAAATGAAAGAATTGGAACACTTGAAGGTACGTGAATAAATAATGTATAGTTTTAGTTCTTTAGTATTAAATAACCAAGCAAAAGTCGTTCGTGGTCGTCTAACCCAACTGTGTTGCGGTCGGCTTCCATCTCACCGGATTCAGCCGAATACCAGTACCTACTGTACGAGGAGCGACTTCCTACCTGACCTCCACGACCCAGTAACTGGGTAATACGGTAACCCTCTGGCAAGACGAGTGTGTAAGATATTCTGGCTTCTGAGTACCCGTAACGACTGTCAAGGATGACCAAATGACAGTTGGGAACTTTGAGTAACATTTTTGGAATCATCTCCTTGAGTCCTTTATTTTGATAGTAGACAACAAGCAAGATAACTATACACGTGCTTGCGCGGCGTACAGTGAAACTTACTAAGTGATTACTAACGAAAAATAAAAGTAACTGAGGTACTAAGCGCCCGCACACCCCGTCCCATCACGAAGAATTTCATGATTCAGCGAGGATCTTAAACTAAAAACGCAGATGATTTCTCTCAATCTCAATCATTCTCAATCATTTATTTCTTTGCAAACATGGGGAATTGGTACATAGATACATACCTACTGGTTTATTGGTACATATTGGTTCTTTTTTTCTTAATAAAGTCCTACATAATTATTCTACCGTCGCATGGGCATGTAAATAATATTCAATTCCAAAATTAAAATCAGTTAAAAAAATAACAATACTTACAAATAAAGATAATAAATGTCAAATCATAAAAATTATAGGTGTCTAATTTAATTAAATAAATGTCATGTGTAGGTTACAACAAAAAAAAAGATCTGATAAATGTCGGACTGGTTACGCTAGTGAAAATTATCACAAGGATGTCAAACAAAATAATAAATACGTCAATAAGGATAAAAGTATGTCAATCAGGATAAAAGTATGTCAATCAGGATAAAAGTATGTCAATCAGGATAAAAGTATGTCAATCAGGATACTTAGTAGCAGCTACAATAATAATAAAATAAGTCAAACCGTCAGTGACTCAGTAAGGAAGTCGTTAATTGTATAATAACTGTTCTCAATTAATATATCGCTTAGAGCCCGAAGTAAAAATGTTATTACTGTCATATTTTGTTAATATATTGTAACGTTACGGCTCAGCCAACCTGATAATGTGAGTATGAACAGCAACGCACACGTTATGGAGGAGTTCCTCATGTCCATGTCCAGTATCCAGGGATCGTAGTATTTTTACGAACTTCTTCACCATGAAGCAGGCAGCTGTTCAAAGTTCTGGTTCAACATCCACTGGCCACAACATCATGCAGAAAAGGCAGTTGTTGGCTTGAAGTAGGAGTTCTAGAATCAGAGTCAGTCTTGCGCCGGGTGACAACAAAGGATCTCCAACTCAAGAATCAGGAATCATTTCATCATACAGTCGCTGTCATTCAGGATAAGGTCACCATTCTAGCTGAATGGACCTTGGAGCGAAGAATTGCCCCGGAACGCGACTAGTTATGAAGGCGGCTTCCGAGCTTGTTGGAGTCTCTAAGTGTGAAGATAAGACTCACCAGAGGTTAGAATTATGTAGCCCTAAAGTCTTATGGTCGAAGGCCTAGACCGCAGACCGAAGGCCGCGTCTGTCTGGCAAAGCACCGCTCCTCCAAGATTTTCAGAACTTTCCAATAAAACACAGATTTTTGGGTTAAAGAGCCAGTCACACGACTATGATGGACTACTAACTAACTAACTCTGATCCTTTGATGTAATCGACGTAAGTCAGTTCGAGAACATACTCGAAATAAAGAAATTATTAATAAAAGAATAGGTGGAGTGTATCTTTGTCCCAGAAATCTTAGCCAATCAATAAAACCTAACCTCAATTATGTCAAAATATCTCTTAATGTGATATTTTGCATTGTATTTCCAATATAAATCCATACCAGTAGCATGAATAACAATAAGATAAGCCATTCTCGGTTAAAACAGTCATACAAACGTGAAATAGTGCAAAACAGTTAGATTAGATGAATCCATAAACTGGAAAGATATATTGGCAGTGATATTACCAAAATCTTTTTGTATTTAATCCGCCTTCACAGGCCAACATTCTGATACATACAATACGACTATATACAGGTCTTATCACGGACTTATAGATTTTGCCCTTAAACTTGAGGGGCATCCGCAAGTTGTTACAATGACCTGTGGCCATTTCATCCATCCTGAGTTGATCCGGTACGTTACGTCTCGGGCTATATCACCGTCTCCTTGGACAAGTGACCAGAGGTTCCGAAAGTTGGAGCAGATCGGTATAGGCGTTCCGGTAAGACCTATAGGCATAGGACTGGAGAGACCGCTGAAATCGCAGAACAGGTATTCTGTTTGGTTCTGCTCAATATCAGGCCAACACTCTCCAGTCTTTGCCACCACGTCTCCAATCTGCTCTGGACCTCTAGGCCGCTTTTGGCAACCAGCACAATGTCATCAGCAAACAGCATGCACCAGGGAGCCTCTTCCTTAATGTCCGACGTCAGAGCGTCCATTATCATCAGGAAGCGATAAGGGCCGACCCTTGATGCAAACCGACTGCCACACTGAAGCTGTCAGTGGTACCCACTACGAACTTGGGTACTGCATCGACTGTACATCGCAAGGATCAACTGCCAATACTTCCCAGGCACACCCTTCTCCTTAAGGGCCAACCACAAAAGCTCACGAGGTCATATGCCTTTTCGAGGTCAACGAATACCATGTGCAAGTTTTTATGCACAGCTCTGTATTTCTCGCACAGCTGACGGATTGCGAAAATGGCATCCGTTGTACCCCGATCAGGCATAAAACCGAACTGGTTCTGTGAGATTTCACTCTCTTCTCTCAGCCGCCTTTCAATAACTTTTTCCCAAGATTTCATACTATGTGACATTAGCTATATACCTCTATAGTTGTTGCACTCTAGCACATTGCCTTTGTTTTTAAAGAAGGGCATCAACGAACTGTTGCCCCATTCATCAGGTATGGCTTCTTCCAGCAACAACTTATTCAAAAAATAATTATTACTTAACTTATTGAAAAATAAAGCTAACCACGTCCACCCATCTACCCGTGATGACTTCCATACTTCAACTGGTATTTTGTCTGGACCAATTGCCTTACCATTCTTCATTCCATTCACTGTTACTCTCATTTCATCCACACTGAACGTCCTCACTAACCCTTCATTCACTGGTTTACTCTCTGAAATATCACTCCAGATATTTTCCTCATTAATCAGTCTTTCAAAATAGCCCCTCCATTTATCCTTAATGTTTTCATCCTCCGATAAAAGCATTTCAACTTCATCCCTTACACATCTTATCCGACTAACATTCTTCGCCTTTCTCTCTCTGGCTCTAGCAAACCGGTACAGGTCTTTTTAGCCAGCTGGACTGTCCAGTGTGTCATACAATTTGTCCCGAGCTTTGGCTATCGCCATTGCCACGGCTTTTTCTCTAAAACATCTTACTCACTCTTTTTTTCAGCTTTCCAACTAACTAACTGCTATCGATCACAAGACCAAAGAATTTAGCTTCATTTGCTTCCTCAATATTACAGCCTTGCTAATCAATACGAACATTCGGGTATTCACTACGTTGATAAAAGTGCATTATTTTTGTCTTAACCAATTTAAAATATTTTGTAAAGTAGTATTTATGTCTTGCTCTTAATCATTTTTATTTGTACACTTTATTACAGCTGTACTTTCATCCGCAAAAAGAACCATTTTGTTTGTTGTTACTTTCGGGAGATCGTTAAAATATATTAAAAAAGTGGCGGTCCAAGTACACTACCTTATGGAACACCATATTTTATATTCCTTGGTTTAGATACATATCGCATGCTTAATCATATACTGACATAACTCAAAAAAGTAGTTTTTCGGGAAATCGCAAAAAACGATTTAGCAAACCTGACTTACCTTACAAAATAGCTTATTACTCAAAGAAAATAGCTTTATATAATGAAATAATGTATTGTAGGGATAGTTGATAAAGTGAGTATTAATGTTTGAATATAATTTTGAGGAAATTTAGATTTATTTCTATAAATTTGTCGAGACTGTTAGACTATCGACCTTAGCCCACTCCTGTCCAAAATGTTTAATCAGTAGGTTTTTCACATCATTTAATTAAGCGTGCGACGTGATGTTCACGATCTTAGTCCTTGACGCATGCTGATATCTGTCTCTGTCTCGTAAAAACTTTTGCCGAAACGTTTGTGTGTGAAAGAGACAGATATGGGTTTAACTCCGCCTTGAAACAAGATATCAAAAAAAATCCGAGATCGGCCGAAAGAGTGCGTTAAAATAAACTTCTTGGTATACTTAATTCAATTTTGACCGAAACACTAATCGGTCAGTATATTATTAAGCATGCGATATATTGTCTCTAACTTATTCTTTGAACTTCTAGAAACTTCTACGCATTGCAGTCTGTCTCTCAAGTACGGTTCTACCAACTGTAGGATGTGCCCTCTTACACCATAACTATGTAGCTTGTGTAACAGATTCTTATGGTCCACATAATCAAAAGCCTTGGTCAGTATAAATTAAAACATACTGGATTTCTCTTACCTACAGGTGACATGATGTTTGTTAATAGGTCAAAGAGTGCCATATTAACTGTAGTATTCCTACGGAACCCCTTTTGTTCTTTATAAAATAATGCATATTTTTCGAAAAATACGTAAAGAGATAAATGAAAATTCAAAAATATTTTTAATTTATAGTACTTGTGTGGGTGGAAATTATATTTATTATTATCGTCCATTTTAACTGGTTGCATAAAAAAGGAATTTAATGTCTGATTATTAAAATTAATATTATACAACGTGATGTCAAATTTTTTACATTATTTTCCATGTCATCAATAACATAATTGTTGAATTTGTTTGCAATGTCTACGTAAACGACAAATCATGATTGCCATTGCTCCCCCCGCGCCGATAAAAAATAGGCAAGATCTTTAGTTATTTGTACGACAAATGTCATAGTATTTTTTTGACGAGACCACAATTTTTGAAGCGGAATTTAGTGGTAAGATATTATTCTTAAATCGCTCATCATTTTAATTATTTTGTTGAATTAAGTACTTTTAATGATGTTCATAGCTTAATTGAAGTACCAGCCACAATATTTTTTTAATGGTACCCATTCCATAGGTACCTGTGTAGTTTTTTTTTACTTGGAAGTAAATGTCAATATTGGGTAAATATCGAAATACCCTTAAAATTTAAATAGGTATCTTAAAAACTATTGAATTTCTGCCATACATTTTTTTTTTAAGGATTGGAAATCATCAAATGACTTCTTCCGCTCTGGGTGGAGCATCAGGGCGTGTCAAACTCTTACTGACTAAAACCCATCCGTGTTCCTTCTAAAGCTCTTTGCGTTCCAGGGCCGCGATGACTCTTTCGAACAAATTCCGCAACCCTGGCAGGCTCTTGCTCTAGCGGGCCCCGTCTCCTATGCTGACATCTCTTTGAGGCGCGCGTGAAACACAACGCGCCATCGACCTGGGCCTGGTGGTGATCGGACAGCGAGCCACCCAACGCTCGCCGTCCGCAGGCCCGCGCCTACGGTGGCCGGGGATCGCCCTGCTACTCCCGACGCCCGGGGCGTCTCCTCCTTCGCTAACATTACTGCTTCGCAGAAGGAGGTGACCGCTTCCCAAGCCTCATCGCTCCGGACCATGGATTCAACCAGAGACGCGAAAGGTCGCCGCCGCTGATCGCCTCAACAAGGACACGGCGGTGCTCAGCCCAAGCAGGGCAGACCTCTACCGTATGCTCCACCGTGTCCTCCGGGCGATCATCACAGTGCTGGCCCGGGCGTGTCCTCCCACTTAATCCGAAACAGGTATCTTCCGAAACAGCCGTGTCCGGTGAGTACCTGCGTCAGGCGGAAGGTGAGGACGCCGTGGCGCCTCTCCAGCCACTCCCCAAAGAGGGGTCTTACCGCCGCAATTGTGGCGTGCCCAGCGCTGGGTTGCGATAATCGCTGTCTCCATACCGCCTTGGTATCCTGCCGGAGCTCCGTCCGCCGCGCTGCAATTTGCCGCGGCAACGGAGTTTCGCCCCGTCGAAGCGCCTCCACGCGCCACGCGTAAACGTGCGCGAGGGCTCTCGCCTCAAGATCCCATGGCGGTAATCCGGCAAGGAGGTTCGCCGCCTCACCAGAGACCGTGCGGTATCCCCGGGCCAGCCGGATGGCCATGACCCTTTGGGACGCGTTGAGCTGGCGGACTGGTCGCCCCTTTAGCGTTAGAGGGGGTCAAGGTGCCATTCACCATTCAGGTTTGTTATGGTTCCTCTGAGGTGTCACCTGTCGCCAGTTGAACGCCGTATGAGCACAAAGTTTTAATACTCGGTGTTCTAATATTATTTCACTGCCCTGACGGGTTAGATACATCTGCATGTACGCCAATTCGGCCCAGATTGGCGAGTACTGGCTTCCCTCGAGATGACTGACCCCCCAAGCAACCCTGTACATACATATATTTGAAAAACATTACCCTCCTTCTGGTGTAGTTGGATAAAAAAATCAAATCTGTGATTGAACTTAATTAAATGCTACCAACTGCATTAGACACACAACAACTGAAAAGCGACTTGTTTGGAACTTTGTCGTTTTTAGCGGCCGGGTTTTTACAGTATTTTTTTTATTTCCTACATTTTAGTGAGTAACATTTTTGGAATCGGCTACTTGAGTCCTTTATTTTGATACCCCACTCGATGGAAAAATTTGAAGCCATAAAATGGTGCCAAAAATCCATTTTAATTTTTATAGACCCAGTGTCACTCTAACAATCAAGACGAATCTAACACATCCTTCAAACTAAAATCCATCAAGCCGTTTAGGCTACAGAGCGTGCCAAAGAAATATACTTAAATACATACACTCGAAAAACATAATTCTTCTTCTGGCGCAATCGGGTAAAAAGCCGCAATAACCGAAAACTATTCGAGTTTGTAAATGTCTAATAAGTTAATATTAGAGTCGCCACATATTCGACTTACTAGTTGTACTAACTCTTTTCAAAACATCTTCTACTACAATATCAAACACAGATAGATTCTGGTAACTTGGAGGTCTATGGACGCATTGGTATGCGTCTATAGACCTCCAAGTTACCAGAATTGAGCTTGATAAGCATTTTGTGGTTAACATGCTTATTAAGCTCAATACAGGACAATTCAATGGTGTGTTCAACCAACAGTTTAACAACATCCTTTCCTTCTACAGACTTAATCGAAGTTGTAATGAAAATTAATGAACTACCATGAATCATAATTTGTTGTCGCCTGAAATGGCTACCTACACAATAATTATCATAATCAATGGAACTTACTTGGTGCTCTTTTAACCAATGTTTTGTTAAATAAACTACATCAAACATAGTTTTTTCTGGAAACAATTATATTTCTAGTTATTTAGAAGAGCAACCTTGAATGTTCTGATGAAATAATTTTAAGGCGTGTTGGGTTTAGGTTTTGTTACAATTATCTAAATTTCCAGAGGTACTATACTGAGTGATCTCTAGAGCTACACTGTGTATTCTAAAATTCCTATTATATGGGTTTCATCAGGACGAGAATACTTAATCTAAATCTGTAGCGGTCTCCAAGAATGTTGATATTGTAGGTGGGTCCTCCTTCGTACAACACAAGGAATCATCATAATAATAAGTCCCCATGTTGTTAGTGCAACTAGACAACACAGGCTCATTTTCAAATTAATGATTTGAATTTTATTCCGATTTACAGTTCGCAGCGAGAACCCCTTCGCCGGTTTTGGAAGCTGTCCACACGGGTGCCGTCGTCATGCAGGGGATCGCCGGTCTCGTGGGAGCCCTCCTGACGCTCATCATCGTGTTTAACATCCTTATGAAAAAATGTACCCGTGGAGGTATTTTTATTTATTAAGTTAATATTACTACTATTTTAAATGCGAACGTTTGTCATCATCATCTTCCTGCCCTTATCCCATGTTACTTGGGGTCGGCACAACACGTTTTTTTCTTCCATTCTCTCCTGTCAGCCGTCACGCTATCATTAGCTCCCTTTTCTTTCACATCACTCCTAACACAATCCATCCATCTTTTCTTTGGCCTCCCTCTCCCTGTCCATCCATCCACATTTATATTCATAACTCTTTTAGTTACCCTCCTCTTCACATGACCATACCAAGATAAGCGGTTCCCTTTCAACTTTTCCGTCACTGGCGCCACTTTTAAACTACCTGACGTGATTGCGGACGTGATTCGGCAGGGGATGGAATATTTTATTACATTCTCCGACATCCCGCTCGGTCACAAATCCCGGCCTTGGTATAATGCAGAATGCGCCCAAGCTGAGGCCCGAAAAGAGTCTGCCTACCAAGCCTGGATCAAGACGCTACCAAAAAGTTAGAGCACGCAGGGTTCGCGCGAGGAAAAGGGCTTTTAATTCTGCCGCTAAGTTCTGCAAGCGAGTTCTGCGTGGGGCTCGTTTTGACCTTGTCGGACGTATCGGGGCCAAACTAGCATCATACCCTCCGGATAGTAAACAGTTCTGGTCCCTTTCGAAAGCGGTTGAAACGAACTTTTGTCGGCCCTCTTTACCTCCAATGCTGAAACCTGATGGGTCGCTGGCTCACTCTGCAAGTGAGAAAGCAAATTTATTTGCATCTCTCTTTGCTAGCAATTCACGTCTGGACGCTGGCTCCAAGCAACCACCAACTGTACCTCGTTGTGACGCTTCGATGCCGAAGATCGCAGTTCACATTAAAGAGGTCCGAAGAGTACTGCGCAGTCTAGACGTGAACAAGGCCAGCGGGCCTGACGGCATTCCAGCGAGAGTCTTGAGGCAGTGCGCGCCTGAATTGTCTCCTGTGTTGACACGCTTGTTCCGCCTCTCTCTTGAAAAAAGAACGGTGCCAAAATCCTGGAAGCTTGCGAATGTACAAAAGATAAAAGATAAAAAGATAAAAGATAAAAGATAATTTATTTGTCAAACATGCGTTTACATAAACTGACTAATCAAATCAGACATGCAAGGTATTAATTACTATGTTGTGAGCGTCCATGTTTTGCCAATAACGGCGTACAAATTTTAGAGGTATAAAAATTACATTTTTTTACAAAACACAAGAAATAGATAATAATTGATGTCAAGCTATTATAGTACGTATAAGTATATTATAGTCAAAAATAAATTAAATTATGTCCAGTATATTCATTTTTATGCTGTCAAATAGTATCACTTAAAGTCAATTGATTTAAAATTCACATTATTAAATTGTTATTCAACCATATATATTAGAAGTCGGAATAGAAAAGTCCTTTTCATTCAAAAAATCTAAAACATTGTAGTACACTTTATTAACTAAAAAAAATCTCATTTTATTTTTGAAAAGTGACAAGGGTAGTTCTCTCCAACTTTTAGGCAATTTATTAAATATCGTTGGAGCCATGCAGAAAACACTTTTGCGCATGAGGGATGTTCTCGCAGTATGAGAGCATATCCTACTGTTGTCGCGCCTGTTACGTGGGACTACTTCGTTTAATCGT
>NDFZ01005328.1:225412-353629 GCA_002192655.3 Mamestra configurata
TTTGGGGTGGTTTGGGATCTACCTCCTAGCGGTCCACCCCGGGCAACGGCACCACAGGCTTGCCTGTGGTACGGCTGAACGATCTCACCTAAGCGGTGGTAGGCTCCGCAAGGAGCCGCCTGGCTCGCGACCACCATCCCACCGGATTCCGGCGCCAAGCAGCTTGCTGTGTTCCGTCGGTGTGTGGGAGTGCCAGTGCCTTTGGGGGGAGAAGGAAGTTGTCAGTTGCGCTGTTCAGAACCGGTCTTGGTCTCTTGGCAACACTTGCCGGGTAACTCATTTTGGAGGGTAGCGGGATCCGAAGCACGGTGCCAGCCGTTGGCCGACCGCAGTCAGTAGGGGGCCCAAGTAGCACGCCAGCCACGTGCCAAAGGCTGCCCCGCCAACTCGCGAAAAATCCCGGTATGCTCCACCGTGCCAGCCGGCGACTGGATGGGAGGACCCGGTGGCCATATCCGGGGGGGTTCGGGCGTCCCCGCAGTCTCCATATGAGTTCCCCATAGGTTGGATTAGCTCTAGTGTTCCACTTGGTTCACTGAGCAGCGCCTCGACAATTCGACTTTTCCCCCCAACTACTCGATAACATGACAAAAGTGAAACAGAAAAAAAAGGGTAAACAACGGCTGCACTTCCTCCCACTTAAAGTGCACCTCACTAATATCAGGGGGTTGCACTCCAATCTCGATCCGGTCCATCATCACCTTGAGGCCGAGAAGCCGCACCTGTTTTTTCTGACGGAGACGAAGATAGCAACCCCGTTGGACGTGGCGTACCTCAACTACCCGGGTTACTCTCTTGAACACAAGTTCAAGAAGCAGGCTGGGGTCTGTGTGTACGTCCGCGATGACATTTGTTGTCGTCGTCTCCGTTGCTTTGAGAAATCGGGTTTTTCTGCCATATGGCTACTTGTGGACACTGGCGTGGAGAAATTTCTCTACATCGGCGTTTACCGATCGCACAGTGGTGACCAGGAGACAACAGCACTGTTCAATTTCCTCGTGGAGTCGACTGACGTAGCCCAACAACGGTACCCAACAGCGAAGCTCATTTTTCTGGGGGACTTCAACGCCCACCACAAAGAGTGGTTGTTCCCGTACCAGAAAACTGACCATGCTGGGTTAGAAGCGCGCAAGTTTGCTTTAACGCTAGATCTAACCCAGCTGGTGAATGTGGCAACACGGGTACCGGATGTTGACGGCCATACACCCAATTGCTTGGACCTTCTGCTGACAACTGATCCGAACAGTCACTCAGTATCGGTCTCAGCCCCGCTGGGAACATCTGACCACTGCCTGGTGAAATCCGTGTCGACCTGCTCTCCTCCAGATGAGAGCCCTAGAGGCACGAGACGAGTATGGCGATACGAGTCAGCAGATTGGGATGAGATGCGGCACTTTTTTGCGTCTTATCCATGGCGGCATGTGTGCTTTTCCTCGGGTGACCCGTCTTGTTGTGCCGACATGATTGTGGACGTGATTCGGCAGGGGATGGAATATTTCATTCCATTCTCCGACATCCCGCTCGGTCACAAAACCCGGCCTTGGTATAATGCAGAGTGCGCCCACGCTGAGGCCCGAAAAGAGTCTGCCTACCAAGCTTGGGTCAAGGCCCGCGACCAAAAAGTTAGAGCACGCAGGGTTCGCGCGAGGAAGAGAGCTTTTAATTCTGCCGCTAAGTTCTGCAAGCAAGTTCTACGTGGGGCACGTTTTGACCATGTTGGACGTATCGGGGCCAAACTAGCATCGCACCCTCCGGGTAGTAAACTGTTCTGGTCCCTTTCGAAAGCGGTTGAAACGAACTTTTGTCGGCCCACTTTACCACCAATGCTGAAACCTGATGGGTCGCTGGCCCACTCTGCAAGTGAGAAAGCAAATTTATTTGCATCTCTCTTTGCTAGCAATTCACGTCTGGACGCTGGCTCCAAGCAACCACTAACTGTACCTCGTTACTGTGACTCTTCGATGTCGGAGATCGCAGTTCACATGAAAGAGGTACGAAGAGTATTGTGCAGTCTAGACGTGAACAAGGCCAGCGGGCCTGACGGCATTTCAGCGAGAGTTTTGAGGCAATGTGCGCCTGAACTGTCTCCTGTGTTGACACGCTTGTTCCGCCTCTCTCTTGAAAAAAGAACGGTGCCAAACAGTCTTCCAAACATATACATACAACCTGTGCCAAAAAAGGGCGACCGTGCAGACCCTGCTCATTATCGACCGATCGCCATTACCTCCATTCTGTGCAAGGTTATGGAAAGGGTACTGAACAGTAAGTTACTGACCTACCTTGAAGACAATGATCTTCTCAGTGACCGTCAATAAGGCTTTCGCCGGGGACGGTCAACTGGCAATCTTCTTGTGTATGTCACGCACTGCTGGGGCGAAGCCATCAAGAAACACGGCGAAGCACTTGCTGTATCGCTCGATATCTCGAAGGCCTTTGACAGGGTTTGGCACGCTAGTCTACTCAGCAAGCTTCCTGCTTATGGCATTCCAGCTGATTTTTGTAGCTGCAGACTGCCTTACTGAACGGTCGATCCGAGTATTCGTTGACGGCTGCTCTTCTGACCTCATGGCTATTGATGCCGGAGTTCCTCAGGGGTCTGTTTTCTCTGCAACTCTTTTCCTGCTGCACATCAACGACCTGCTTCAGCCTGGTATTGTTGGGTATGCAGATGACAGTTTGGTTTCAGAGAGATACTTGTCCAGCGCAAGATGCAGCGGGGAAGGGTTCGTTCCTTGAGAGAGGCCTTGGTAGAGCGGACAAATTTGACCTTAAGTCTTGTCTCCCAGTGGGGTGATGACAATCTGGTCTCTTTTAACGCCACCAAAACACAAGCATGCCTTTTTACCGCGAAAAGGAGTCGTTTCGACCTAACTCCGACTTTTCGGGGTACTTCTGTTCCTGTAACCGATCGGCTCGAGCTCCTAGGCATGGAGTTGACAACCAGTCTCAACTTCGGTGCCACCATTGAGCACAACGCCCAAACTGCGGCCAAAAAGCTGGGCATCCTAAATAGAGTGAAGCGATACTTCACGCCTGGACAGCTTTTAACCCTTTACAAAGCACAAGTCTGATCCTGCATGGAGTATTGCAGCCACCTTTGGGATGGCTCAGCTAAATACCAACTTGCCGCGCTTGACTCGTGTGACGTCACTATGATGGTACAATTTTTACCAGGGACGTGATTTCATGCGTGTTTAATACGTATCCAATATTTTTTGAATATCTATCTTACGGATTAATTAGATTTTTCAGTAAAATACCCTATTGATTTCAATATTATTTTCACCATACACATCACAGCGGCAACGCAAGCGTATCGCTCGCGGAACCCATACACCAGCCGCTTAGTTAATGGCAGACAATGAGACAACACAGCAAGCATGTAACTTTTTTCGTTTACATGAAACACTTTTGAAAGAAAACATATTATTTCTGAGCGAGAGTCCGACAGAATTGAGGTCTATCGTAGTTTTATGGTTATCTGAAGTAGAGGAATGTGTATTTTTTTCGATTTCGACGGCTTACGCATAAATATGTATTCAGGCGAAACATATTTCTTTCATCCATTCTTACAAGTATGGCGGTCATGTTTGAGCTCCTTTGAATCTTCTCGATGAGTATTATGTCTACTTGAAAAAAATGTAGGTTTAGATATACATACTTATAATTATGTATGTTAAAAAATAACAATGTTGTAAAAAGGTATTCAAAAAACGATTATTATCGAAAAATTTGTTTAGAGGAAAGCAAAAAAATACAAAAATCACTTCATAATAATTTAAAAAAAGATCCGGAAGTTGGGGTTCGAACCAACGGCATATATTTTGTAAGGCAGCCACTGTACCGCCAGTCTATAGATTCTGTTTTTATTTTCTGTTATATTTGTTTAAAATAGCCGACCTTATAATATAACCAAACGTGTCGGAAAACATTGATATGTAATTTTAAAAATATTTAAATGACCATAACTTTTTTCCTGCCCTCAATTTAAATGAAACAACAAAATGTTGCTCAGAACTAACCCGCATGCAACTGTTAAACCCCATGTAAATCTGTGCAGTACCTTCGGAGATTAGCATGAACAGAGAGACAGACAGAACGACAAAAATAAAACAAAAAAACTTTTTTTGTGTTGTATATTCCTTTATGATCGCCCTTTATCCATTTTTGGTAAATTTGTTTAATGTACAGACACGATGGTGTGTACCCTACTGTTGTGTACTGTACGTGCCCGGAAGACTGGCAGCATTAATTCTTTGAGAAAAGTACGAGCCAGCCCTCTGGTCACGCAAAGTGTCGATCAGTCGGCGAGATAATGTCCGTGAAAAGGAGACACGCACTTAGTAGTTATGTATCAAACAATACCTTTTGCTGTGAATGAATATAAATTTATGAATATGAAGAGCAGAAAAGTGGAAAGCGGTAAAACGTGTTTGTCGCCATTTCTGATCCAGTGTCCGACAGAATTGAGACCATTTTTTGCCATTCCTATCGTATTGATGGGTGCCATTCACTGTAGTTGGTAACAAGGATCTGATGATAGAAACCATAAAGGCGAGTAGTGGCTCTCTTAGTTGACTACTCCTACACCCATCGTGTTTGGGCTCATATGAATCGTACGGGGCGGTATGATGATTGAAAGCATAAAGGTAGGTGAGTAGTGGCTCCCTCAGTTATATTATTAATGAATCGTACGGGTGGGTACCTACTACTCATTGTAGCTGTTCCCAACAACAATGAGTAGTGATAATCAGAAGAATTCAAATGAGCCCAAACACGATGGTTATGCTAGCCAGAGTGTATGAAAGATTGCTTTTCCATACTTCGCTTGAACCATATAATAAACATTTATATTTCTATGGCTTGAACGAACACTCAAAAACATCGAAATGAAAAAAAAAGTGTTTAGTTTTTGTGTGTATCTACTGAAAATAGTATTGTATACACCTACGAAGATTCGCTCGTTGGTTGAGCCTTTGGAATATTTGGAATAATACTGCATTTTATGATGATGATGATGAAATAGTTCACAGTTTACCAGTACCTAGTAGTAACCGGCTCCATTTTCGTTTAAGGAAAACCCAATGTATTTATAGTTAAGTTGATTTCATGCTAACAGCCCCCCAACCATCAAGGAAAATGCGTCTGAAACCACACAAAGCGTTTGCAGGCGCTATAGCTGACATTCTGTACCACGTTCGTATATAGTTCATTGGCACCAAATAACAATAAGTACAGATTACGCATAAGGGGCCGTCCATTAATCACGTGATATTTTTGCATTTTTTAACGACCCCCTCCCCCCGTGGTGAGGTTCAAGACTAACCACCCCCCCACCCAAAATCACGTGTACCTACAAATTTTAATAATCTTAATTTTTTTAAATATTATCTTTAAATATAGGTATAAAGTATAATCTTATTTTATTCTAAAATTAAGGACCATGATGAAAACGTCTAGACAGAAAGCTTGCAGGTTGTTTTTGACTGGCATAAAAATAATATTAAAGGAATGGTGTTATCATACGAAGAATATATATTGTACTAGTACTTGAACATATTTTAAGTAAATACACGTGATATCTTACTACACCTGCCTCCCCCCTTGTGATATTTCTTGATTTATGCCAAACCCCCTCCCCCCCTTTCGAGCCTCACGTGATTAATGGACGGCCCCTAAGAAGGTTTCTCCTCTTTTCTGTACAGTATTTGATTTCGACTCATCCTATATGTTATCGTTTCAGGCGTGTTTGTTGCGTCAGATGCCTTCGCAGCTGAACAAAACGCAGGGGCCGTCAAGAGACCTTCCGGCCCAGGAGGTTTGTCACCCTGCTACACACCTTTGACATCACTTGTATATGTCACCGGATAACTGCAAACTCCGTAAGATATCATAATATGGAATCATCGGTGCCATTTTGGATTTTAATTTTGAGCTCATTTAGGTACTTTTTTAGAAATTATACCATGACGAAAAATTTGAAAGAATCGCCATTATGCTTGCATAAAAAAACCCAACAAACATAGGACAAGGGAGGTCCATTTAATTCGTAACTCTACGGCGTATACGTAAGCTCAAGCTCACACTCACATAAACCACTGAGGGGCCAAGTTTCCTATATTACAACTTCACCAATTCGGATAAATTGTAGACCAGTGTGCTGATTGGTTGCCAGTTTATGTCAGTCCACAATTTCTCAGAACGACACGGAGGCATTCAAAGAATACATGATTTTGGTTTGTATCATTGTAAAAGAAATGTTCAATTTACAATTTCTTAAGATATTTTACAATCTTACTCACGGAGCTAGCAATAATCCGGTGACATATGTACCCCACTCACCCGCTGTCGCAATATTAATCACTTCCTCTTCATTAATTTTATGCATCTTACACAGTCCCTGCATCTTGTCTATAGTTTTCCTCTCATCTTTCATCACGTTACCATTTATAATTCAACTTTTGGTTTAGTCACATACGAAGACAAGCTATCGCCTTTCAACTCGTCTAAGTTAGTAGTTGTAAGGACTCGTGATGAGGACGCATGAAATGTATGTGACTAAGACATAAGAATTATTATTATTGTTAGAGCAAGTGTCTATGGTGCCATTTTCAAACTTCCTCTAATAATAATAATAATTCTTTATTATCAGGCAACTAAGGCCCATAGATAAAATACACAAATTAAACATACAAAAAAAAAAACTAATACATATTAATGTTGCTTAACTTATAAACTAAGACACACGAAGTGACGGCGTCGAGGTACCTAATGCTAATGTACACAATTCTTATATTAAGTATATTCCTTAATATTTACATCCACTTAAGGCCCACTAGCACAAACCAGAGTTATCTTTTAACTCAGCATTAAAATCTTAATTCGGAGGTTAAAAATTGGCCAAGTGCGAGTAGGACTCGCGTGCAAAGGGTTCCGAACGAATTTAATTTTTGTAACATGTTATTTTAACACTATAGACTTCTTATCTGCATTTTTTTTTCACAATTTTAGGCTTTCAGTTTTTCGTCTAATTTCTTGCATAACTTCAAATCTATTTATTTTACAAATTAAGAAAAAAATAAAGCCTTTTATTTTGATATGTTAGTACTTACATGGTACCGTTTGGAAAAAAATATTTCTTTTTTTTTCTAGTTTTCCCCCAACAGTGACTCAAAATTTATTTATTTACGTAGCGCGGCAGTGTTTGAGTCACAGAAGTTCATATGTGTACGAAATTTCAACAGAATCGGTAGTAGATTCGGAGAAAATTGGCTGTGACAGACGGACGGACAGACAGACCGAGTGATCCTATAAAGGTTCCGTTTTTTACGGATGTTCGGAACCCTAAAAAGACATAAGTCTGATATGTACAAGTGGGTCTAAATATTCGGAAATTTACCATTCTGGAGTCCATTTCACGAGCCATTTTCTTACGTTTTCAAATATCTTTGATGTTTCCACAGAACCAGGTCCTCTTGAAAAGGACTCGCCGCCGCCGTACTACGAATATGCACCATCCATGAACAATTACGATGGTGATAATCCACCGCCATACAACCCTGAAGATGCAGCACTACAACATCATAAACTACAAATGGACCAGTGTCATACTAAAGTCAAAAATATTAATGGCTTGGAAGGGTTTTATATTGAAAACGTCAGTACGGAGATGAACACGGAACTAGTATTCGACAACGGCAGGATCGTAGAGAGGCTGAGCTTAGATCTGAATAACTATGACACAGGAGTAGCCAGCAGTGATAATGTTAAAGAGTGCTAGATATGTGTGTGTGTATATCATAGAATTGTCAAAAAAAAAAATATTTTTTCCGCCATACCCTTCTAACCTAACCTGTCCGAGTCGGGGTGCTCCAAGTTGCTCGCTACGCTCACTCTTGCACCCATAGTACTCACTACCCACAATGTTACTATTTTACGATATGATCACTAATGTTTGACTATATCATGAAGTAGCCGTGTGTAGCTGTTGATATCATTAAACGCTGAGTTATCGTTGATCTGGCCAGACCATATCATGATGTGGGCAGCGGATATTTTCCATTGTATGAAATGGTAGGCCACATCATGAAGTGATCAATTGTATGATCTGGCCACGACATATATATTGAGAATACTAATGGCGTTAAAGTCGATACTCTCTGTCTATAGGTAGATAATAGATTTGTGAATCTACTGAGAACGACACTGCCTTTTAATTTGGCGTGAATTTTGAAAACACTCGAGAAGTGTTAGTCGGTATAAGTTTACATTATTTTTGACTAGCTGCTGCCCGCGTCAAACATGTAAATTATCCCAAGGAAAATACTCCCGGGATAAAAGTATCCTTTTCCAGGACATGGTTTACCCTGGTGCCCAATTGCATTCAAATCCGTACAGCTGCTATATGTGAAGGATAATAAAACAAACTCGCTATCGAACTCGCTGTCGCATTTATAATGTTGTAGTTAAGATGAGAATTACAAGATTAGATTTAACAAGTAAATTAAGATCTCGATAGAATACGTGTCTGAGTCATAATTTCAAAACAGTGTTAATGTGTATGTGTAATACTAGTCGTGGAGGTCGCCCAGTTTGCGAAATTCGACTATAATTCATTTAAATTTTAAGTTTGAATGTTATCCATTTTTAAGCATAATTATAAAATTACTTTCCCAATATAAACTTAATCTGAGCCAAACTTCATCCTTCTCCGTCCGCGTATGTTTCGTAACAATGGGTACAAAGTTGCTTCACGTATAAAATATTCATACATTTTATTTGTATTAATGATTTTGTAGTAATAAGCGTAGATGTAGGTAAGACATTCGTGAGCGTTTTGATCTCCTCTCGGCCTTTGACTCTGGTAGCAATTTAGTGTCGGGTCTCATGACAAGCTCAGCTCTCTTGTATCATAATACCCTTATGGAAGTTTGTAGATACCTGGTGACTCCCAAAGTAAAGCCATTAGTAAAGTGACGTCTTTACTAATCTAGAACTTACCATTTTCCTAGAACTTAGTATCCTAATCAATTTTAATGTTCAATAAATTTTATTTTACATAGATTTTGTTTTATTTGTTCCTTACACTGGATTTGATTCTTTATAGGATGCCACCATCTTATAACTGTAGTGCTGTTCTGTAAACATCTCATCGTGAAAACACAGGTAAAGTGAGCTTAAAGTGAGATGAGAAAAGACAGTTCACTTCTCGCTTACGTTATCTACCTAAGTCTTCATTGTTACATTTCAAAGATAGACTGGGAGGTACATCCAAATGATGTAGTTACAGGAATATCGTAGAAGTGCATAATAAATCTTTAACTAGCTTTGAGTCAATACAACTTCAAAGCGGCAAACATCTGAAAGCTTAGTGCGAGTTTTTTAACGTACTCGATCGCGTTAACGTAATCGTTCGCTCAAGTCAAATTGTATGGGGGAAAAAAGGTATTCCGTGAGTGTCAACACACGGCACTTATTCAGTTTCCATACAAATTGACGTTTACGCTAACGCGATCGAGAAAATTGAAAAACTCGTACTAAGGCCACTGCAAGATGTAAAGATTCATTTACCTGTGATTGACACACCTGCGCAAATTGCACCACGGATACCCCGCTTATCGTTCTGTTGTGATACTCCTTAAATAGCATGTTATCTACTGCTGCGCTTGAGACCTGGGTCCGATATCCTGGTCAAGCAAGGTCCAATCAAGGAACTCGAGCGAGCTAAGTAAATTGTTGATATGGTGTGATGATGGATGGGATTGTGGGAAGGATATGGCTAGACACGGGACCACTGTTATGACGGCTAATAAGAGAGAGAAGAGAAGTATAGAAGAAGAGATCATAATGCATCGATTCCAAAATTTGGTTTTAAAGGTAAGAGAATGATGGTGTTGATGATGAGAAATGCGAATGATGATGGCGTTTTATCCTAAGACATATCTACGGAAATCAAGCAATTGAAAGGCAGCCTGTAATAACTGCAGTGCTGTTTTAGTGAAGTACGTTTTTATCAATGAAACAAACATTACATGCGCACATCCATGCGTTGGTACATGCTACAGCCACACACCATGTAGACGTCTACAGTCCGTTCACAGCTACTTTACGTCTGCCTGAAACCCAAGCCACAACCCACCAGCAACCTTATAACAAGCACCATAAAGATCACATTGGTTTTGACAGGTAAAGTAACTGTGGACGCACTGATTGCCACGTCATGATTGTTCGCTGAATCGTTCATAAGGAAAATCGTAATGCACGCAATCGAATGAGTAAGTAGACGAACCAGTTTGTGACATATGGTCTGTCTTAGTGCAAAACTCGTTTGATGGGTCATCCGTTACTTCAATCACGTTTATTATTGCGATGCCACATTACATTAACGACATTTTCGACATCACTGGGTCAATAGAAAGAGCTTTAGGTACATATAATAGCTTTTGCCCACGACTTCGTATATCGTTTTTCCCGCTCCCGTAGGAATTTCCCGTTCCCGTATAGCCTATACCTATAGCATTCCTCTTGAATGTGGCTATCATTCACAAAAATACATTTCCAAATCTGACTGGCAGTTACAGATATTAGCGCGTGCAAACAAACAAAGAAACAAACTCTTCAGCTTTATTATGAATAGTATCGATAGATGACAATATCAAGCAAGCCCATTGCTATTCAATGAAATTGTTTATTATGCAAGTACAATATAAGAACTGGAGTCGGTTTTTTCAAACTATCTCTGCCAAAACGAACTCAGGTCTCGAGGTCACTTCAAAAATTAACAGGTTTAAAGTGCAAATTACGAGTTATCATTAAGAAATTCTCGATAGAAAACCCAATAACACATTCCACCGGGAATCGAAAGACGCGCTTCGATTAAGGAAGGAAAACCATTACTTGTACCTATTAGTAAAATTATTAATATACTCAGTTGTGAGTAAGTCACTGTGCTGTGCAGACGTGAATAGTGCTAGTTAATATTATTGTGCAACAATGGATATCAAAAAGGAAACCTCAAGTTTCTTAAATAGACTGAAGAAGGTCTTCAATACCGACTTCACCCTTCGCTTCATGGCACCGGCACTCGAGGGGTATACCGAAGAACCACTCCCGAAACAGCCTACAACATGGCCGCTCCAAGAGACGACAACTGTAAATCCGTACCACAAGTGGTTCCAGAAGTGGTGGTTCCACGATAGACCTACATTTATACCACTCCACCTGAGGACTACCCCTAGATCTCTCTTGACTGGAGACCTGAACACCATAAGACCGCACGTGAGGCCATTCCGCGAGAGAACTACTGTGAGAACTAAGGTGCGTTTTAGTTAATAAGTATTTAAATAAATCATTACGTAGCTATATCACCTGTTTACAGTAGGCCTTAATGTTTACATTAAAACGCAATAGTTAATTAGGTACCTATTGGTACGACGAATGAATAAATAAATTACTCATACAAACAGAAGGAAAAATTATATTAGGTGTATATTATTATAATATTCTTACCACAAACATTCACAAACATTCTTAGCAAAAATGTAATAAACTAAATACTTACAGGTATTTTCAACCGACTTCCAAAAGAAGGAGGTTATCAATTCGACTGTATGTTTCTTTTTTTTTTGTATGTTTGTTATGCGATCATTCCGTCAATTATGAATGCATTTTGATGATTCTTTTTTTATTCGAAAGCCTATACTCCTGTGGTGGTCCCAAGTCAGAATCTGATGATGGGATCCTAGGGAAATCGAGGGCACCCTCAAATTTTAAAGGCACATACATTGTTTTTCATATATTTTCTTACGCAATTCAGATAATTGTGCCTGGTAATCAACATCTCATCTTGCTGAGCTGATGATGGAAGGTATAAGTTAGGATCTTATGCTGGGATCCCAGGACATTTGTTTGATCAGCGATATTTTCTCCAATTGTCAACCGATTTGGATGATTCTTTTTTTGTTTGGAAGACTATTTTTCTAAACTGGCTCCATTGCAATTCGGTGAAGATCTGATGAGAATTTCGGAGGTAGGCAACGGAACTCTTCAATAAATGATAGCAAATCTCCCGGGATTGCTGAAATCGCATGTCTGTTTATTGATTACACCAGTTCATAACATAACATCACGCCGGTAGGCTTTGAAGGGGTGGAAGGCAGATGCAAACAAATCAACCTGAATGTTTGGGGTTATCTATTCGGGCATAACTTTATTGTTCATTAACCGATCTTAATGATTATTTTTGCATTGGTTATATCTATATTGCATTTGCACTGTACTGGGAACTTCAAAGATAAACCAGTGACCTCCTCACCTTAATCCTAGTAAAAACTAGTACCAAAGCAAAGTAGATATTTAACTATGAGCTGGTGTGGATTTGGACTGCGAAGGCACACAAAGAAACTCCTTAACCACTCATTATGGGAATAATGTCACTTAGTTGTGGGGTATCACCACTAAAAAGAAGAAACTAAAAAACTTTTTTACAAAAAAAAAACCGACTTCCATATAAAAAAACACTACAAAGTATAAAATCACTTTAATTTCGGAAGCCGGTGTCAAAAAACGAAAAAGCAACCAAAAACACCGACTGCCGAAATTAAAGTTATTTTATTCTTTGTAGTGTTTTTTAAGATATGATGAGATGAGAGACTGATAAAATTGATAAATTTTCAAAGAGTACCGGATCTTCAAAACTGATGTAACAAATTCAATAGAATAGGTAATAGAATATTTAATCAATGAAACAATCAATTGATACATAACATCGTTAGCTTCTCTCGTGAACAACGTACCCCTCTTGAACGATGGTCAACTCTAACCCTATGATGCAAGCATGTCAATCGTAAAGACATGAGATGGAATTGACTGTCATGGTGTGGGAAAGAGATTCAGACGAATGAGAAAAGTGTCGTGAGGAAAGTTTCGAGTACGAATGTGAAAAGTAAAAGATAAGTAGTTAAGAGAGTCCAACGAAACGATGAATGGATTGTGAGAACCTGATATGGCTAGGATATATAATAATTATGATGATTACAATTTTTCCAGATCGAGCATCCTCTAATAATCCAGTCGAGCTCTCCTTTCGGTCTTGAGAATTGCCTGTGGGTGGCGATAGGAGGCGTCGGGGTGTTGATACTGATGGCGATCTTCATGAAATTAGGACAACCTATTCGTAGAGGTACGTTGAAAACAGCAGTGAACTTCTGTGAACCTCTCACCGTGTAAGCCTAGATGAAGTGCACAAGAAGTGAGCGATCAATCTATACAAACAAGATGTAATGACAGTTCACTTCATGCTTGAGTGAGCGTGAAGTGTCTTGTAAACTAAGGTGGAGTCACCTTTGTTTACACGGTGAGATGCTGAGAGAATAGGCCGGCTATTCTCGACCGATCTTTGCGACATTGCAAGGCCAGACCTTGAGGATCGAAGATACTGTTGAAGCTCTGACAACCATTGTGACGTTATTGTTATTTGCTTAGACAACTTCTGTTCATGTTTTATTAACTATTATTATTTCTACTTTTCATTTCAGTGAGGAGACAACTGTCGAACAATCGGCCTGCACCAGATGTGACAACTCGTAAGTGTTTCAATTTAATTAAAATCAGTTTTATTTTTTATATTATCTTAAAATAGCCTCTCATTTTTTGTCCGTAAAGCTTACCAACATATTTATGTGTCTCAATTTAAACCTTCCGGATATTTTCGTTTTGTAAAAAACCCATTTTACTAATTTTAAAATGTCAATGTTTCAGTGAACCGTGATGATGCAAACTTGGACATGGGCTCTCTACTTCGTTTGGGTGACACTGCTGCCTCTACCGACCCAGGCCCGCTATACGACCCACCACCGCCGTACATCGAGTGTGTGGGCTCTAGCTCTAGCATCTACAAGTATGACAGCGAGGAGCCACCACCACGCTACTCCGCCACCTTCGAAAACCTCAAAGATGCAGAGCCAAAGGTGCACATACGAAGACAGAACGATGATAATGTTCAAAACAATCCCATTGAAGAAGGTATCAGAGTTGAGCTCGTTGCCAAGACAACCAGTTCTAATGACTCTTATGATGTTGCTTCGGAGAAGAGATCGGAACTAGTATTCAACAACGGTAGAATAGTAGAGAGGCTGAGCTTAGATCTGAATGGCTACAACACTGAGTCATGAGTAGCCCGCAATGACATTGTGGAAGAACAAAATGTGTATACTAATCTGCTCTTCAAAAGCAGAGTTTAAACGTCTAAAGCGTTAGCTTTTGATCTCATTTTGACTGAACTTCGAATTTTTACTATTAATAAATAAGTCTTGTCAGCAAAACAGTTTTAATGAAAGTAATTAATTATTTTACTTATATTAATTTTATTAACTTTAAGTATATTAATATTGTCAATATGAGGATACTATTTAAAATGTTACCTAAACATTCATGTAGGTACCATCTACCTATCTACCTATTTTTACGAAATAAATTATTTGATTCGATTTTAATTCGTTTTATTGTTGCTTGTTCTCTAATTAGGACAGTACCATATTTTTTGTTGTTTTCTTAACATCTTATTTTGGATATACTAGCCTGGCAAACTTAGTGTAAACTCTTTTTGTCTCTAAATAATTTCCTGTACATTTTCGAGATTCCTTACGGATACAAATGAGGCGATCCAGCGTTAGCCAAATTTAATAAACACACAGGTAATAGTCGAAGTGCTTTATTTATTGATACAGCTAAAACAACTTAGGTATATTTAAAGTTTAAATAAATAATTTCTAACATAAGGTATTTCTTAACTTTTATAATAATATTTAATTTTATTTGAGAACCATGTTCCCTTTAACTTTTCTTTATTAGTCCCTTGCAGTTTCGGAGCGCCAGATTGCTTCGGAAGCTTCGGAATATTCATGAAAATCTTTTCAACGCTAAAAAATGTTTAAAATCGGGTCATTTAAATAAACAAGTCAAAGAAAGCATGGTTGTGATATCTTTACATAGTTACAAATTATAAATGCAATTTATTGAGCTTCAATACATTCCTCTATTACCTAATAAGTCGCTATATTAAAGAGTATTTCTACAGGGAGAACTTAATTATTTTTTCTTTTTAACTAATATAACTTTTAAATGAAGAAATCAGAAATTAATGGAAACTGAAATAATTTTTCTAAAAATCTTTATTGAAACTCTGATCCACCGGGTGATAATATTGATCAAAATAGAGAAAACTGTAAAGTGTTGACTGCGCACTAACTCACTGTCGATATTATAGCTAAATTGTTAAGAGATCTCTCCTCCCCTTTCTATATATTTTGGTACGAACCTACTTACGTAATATATTTATTTAGATACAGTCTTAATGTCACAACGTGAAGTAGCAATAGCACCAAAATTAACATTACACTTATAACATAACGATAGGAATACATACATTTATAAATATCTAACGACCTTAATACGAAAGTGTGGGGAATTAAAGAAGTTTACACTGTACACTTGAAAAATTCAGTGATACCTAAATATAGAAAAATGTTCATTGGGCGAAGCATATGAACAATTTTATATAGAAAAACAACAAAAAGCTTTAACTAATCTCATGAGGTGGATTTGGTAATGAAATGTCTGAAATTGTTGGAGTTTATCTGGATGACGTGTTTTAAACCTCTTTAATTTTGAGATGATGCAATGATCTGGTCCCTGTGCATGAATTGACCTAAATACATTTGATGTTAAGTGTAGTGTGTTAGTACTGTAGTTAGTTAGCGGCCTTAGAGCTCGTTGTTCTGGCGGCGCCGCACGTAGCGCGCGAAGTAGTCCGGGCGCCAACACTTGCAGGAGCCGGGCACCAGGAACCAGTCGTAGTACAGGCGCACCTGCAACGTTACACGACACAATCATGGTTATGCTCCTATTACGATACTTATTATTTTATAATCTCCGGACTCCGCAGTGCTTCACAACAAAGGACAGAAATATAATAACAATATTTACTTAATGGCTAGGAAGGAAGTAAACCTTAAACTATGTTTTGTGTGTGGCTATTTAAAATGGCTTATGGGAAGGCAGATGATGATAACAAAACTAATATTAAGTTGTTAACATTGTAATGAATGTAATGATTATGATTTAATTCGCGAGTCCAAGACTAGATGGCATTACGGGGCTCGACGTTGGCGTTCTTTACATAGTATCAAATGAAGTCGCTTCCGCCGTCTGTTGACTTAGATCTTTTAAACTACTCAACATATTTTAATGCAGTTTTCAGCAATAGATAGAGTGATTCAAGGGGATATGTATAATACATACATTTATTATAGTACAGAAAAGTAAGAAACATATTTTTAAATGGCAAACGCTGGCTAAACCTTACGAGATAGATCAAATTAATGTACCTACTACGGAATTGTATATCTTAAGAAGATCGATAAAAAAGCCCGTGATGGTACTTATGTATTTATCTGCTAAGGATAACCCACCGTAACCATTTTTATCTTTTACATATTACAAAAAAAAAGTGTTATTTACCAAGCTATTTTATACAATACAGTATCTATTATTGCCTATGGCATTAAGTCCGCCTCTGTACATTTGTGTGCGTAAAGTGTAAATAAATAAATAAATATTCCTTATTCAATTAAATACATTACATACGTTGTACATTTAATTAAAATGGATATCTTAGAAGATATCAGATTTTAAAATGCGGAAGCATAGCGTCACAATATTTCACCAATCACTATAGGTAGGTACGTGGTGAAATATTGTGATTTGTGTGCGAGTGGTGGAAGTAATGGGGTAAGTGTTTGCGTGTATTTTATTTTGACTGGCCTGTTGGTCGAGTGGTTAGTGACCCTGACTGCTAAACCGGAGGTCGTGGGTTCAATTTCCACCCAGGACATCTTTGTGTGATGAGCATGATCATTTGTTCTGTGTCTGGGTGTAATTTGTCCATAATATGTATGTATTTAGAAATATATAAGTATGTTTATCAGTTGTCTAGTTGCTACGGCAACTAGACAACTGATAAACATACTTAAAACTGTGCTAGGGCACAGGCTCTGCCTAGTTTGGGATCGGATGACCGTGTGTGAGTTGTCCCAAGATTTATTATATATTACATTATATATTTAACGAAAGCTTGCGGAATCGCCCTTGTCGTCCAGACATCATGTTCAATGTTCATGGATGGTCTAGCTTCGATTAATTACGCAGAGTATTGATTCATCGCGAAATATTCAATGAAGGACATATTCGCCACGGTAGGTACTAAACTATCCGATTGGTCTCTCCGCATAGAGGAAGGTAAGGAGAGTTTACGGTATTATTTAGTTTTAATTACATTTTTACTTTAGGATTAATTGGTGTATAATTTAATTTAATTTATTTATGTTTTAAAATTTAATTTATTTATTTATGTATGAAAATTTAATTAATCTGTTTTAATTTAGTTTTGAGATTTTAATGTGATGTATTTGTTTGACACAATTATTTTTTATTTTATTATTTCTGTTGTGTTGTCCGAATTAATGTTTATTTTTTTTAATGTTACTGTACAATGGGTTTAAATTACCTGAATATATGAATTTATTATTATTTATTAAGTATAGTGCCGTATTGTCATATGCGAGCATCGGGTTCAATCCCGGCCAGCAAACTTTTTTTTGCATTTTTCATGATAGTGTTTTGTTTAATTATCTACTTATTGTTTAATTTTTATTTTGTTTCCCTATTGTCACGATTAAAATAAAACTTTTATACGTCAATTGAAGATATTTAGAGAGCAATCTCTTCTTTATTTATTAATTTTTTTGACATACAATTTTTTTTTTAAATCTAATTTATGTTAATTTTGAGTCAATATTGTGTTAAATTATTATAACGAATGTTAAGACTAGAAGAATATTTGGACCAATGTGGAATTTAATTTTAATTTTTGTGTTGCCTACATATTATATATTGTTTAAACCACTAAGTTTTCGACACAAATGTAAATTTGTTGAAGAAGAAAATAAATAAAAAATAAATAAATAATTCTCAATATGAGAAAATCAGTGATGATGTTAAGAATTCGATGTTACCTGGTAGCATCCCATCTCGTCGTGTCCGTCGCAGTGCGGAGGCTTGTCGGTGCTGGCGTCAGGCTCGCCCGCGCGGCTCTGCAAGTACTGCTCGTACTCCTGACACAACACAATGTATTATTACTTCAACAACACCGAAACTCTTCCGAGCCTCTGAAAGCACGTACCCTCAGTTCCCTAAAACCTAACCTTCTTTCGCGATGTGCGTTGTGTCCTTTTTCTTATGTGCTTCAATGCGAAACTGTTTTTTCACAAAATGAGCAAGGCTTCCTAAGGAGTTCGTAGCGACACACAACAGGATAAGTTCAAAGACATACCTGTACATGTTTATTCTGGCGCGGAGGGTAATGCAGCTCGGCCACCAACAGTGACACCCAGCGAGGAGAACTCAGGCAGCCGCCGTCCAGGTAGTGGCAACGTGACTGCATGCATCTGGAACACAACCAAATCATATTTAGAAAAATCTGCTTCTACACCTGAACTGTCTGTCTTTGCCTAGTTTTATCCCATTATTTGGGGTCATTCTTCGCCAGACGTGTCTGTTCTGGGTTTTCTAGAAATCGAATTTTATTTTTGTCTTCAGGTGGTTGTGTATGATTTTCGACAGATCTGATTGACTGATTTCTTTGATGTTCGACAGATCTGATTTGACAAAACCTATCCTAAGCCCAGGGGGTCTAATTTCAACAAGAGACTGACCTACAATCTCCTCTGCTTTCCAGCATCTAAAAATAACGAACGACTGAAAGATCCAATCCCACCGGCTCCCATCCCTTTCCTTTGCTACGCCCTTTGAAAACTGACTAGGTATATTAAAGTTCATCATCATCATCCACAGCCTGACTTCGCCCACTGCTGAGCATAAACCTCTTTCTTTGTTCCAATCCCCACGTTTCTGTGCCAGTGTCATCCAGGTTTTACCCGCAATAGCAACAATACCCATTCCAAAGGAACCTACCTGGTAACCTCGACGGTCTGCGTGAAGTAGCCCTCGTAGGGGATCTGCACGACGTAGCGCCACACGCCCTGGTAGTTGCGCGCGAACACCGGCGTGGCGTACTCCACGCGCGCGGGGCACGGCGTCGGGGGGCCCTCGGGGAACAAAGGGGATTACGATTATACATACGTTTAGAAAAATGCTCAGGATACACAACATAACTTAGACCAGGCTCATGGAAGTAACATGCTGAATAAAACCTCAGTTTCTGAACAAGATAGAAGAAGACGAATGTCCCAATGCTCACGTCTCGTTGTGTGCCGAGCGATTGCACATTGGCCAGCATCTATGGAATTATGTATTTCTGAAAACAGGGACAGACTATATTTTTATTGGTTTTTCTATTCTAAATATAAAAAAAAATCTTTGGCTCTCTTGTTCTGATTTTATATTCTTCCATGCGTAATTGCTTACTATTATGAGTAGGCGTACGAAGTGCCTTTTTATCTTAGTTTATTTATTTATCATATTATTAAACTTTATAGTAAACCTTTTTTTGCATTATTTATTTACCGTGATCGAAATTAGGTCAGGAGGTTTTCTTATTTTTATTTTTCACACCTTATATTAAGTACAGGACCAACATTTATAAAAACCAGTGTACAATGGGTGGTAATATCGCATAGGGGAATCCTTTTTTTATTTATTATATTCAGAACAAAATAGCTTTGTCGCTTACCTCATATCTGTGATGCGGCGAATGTGGTGTGGCCGCACCGTGCGCTTGCGGGCCGGGGTCCTCGCGCCGCTCCACACCTGCACTCGACTCGCTGTCGCCGTTGATAGCCCGATATAGCATGCAAAAACTAAAGGACAAAATAAATAAATAAATAATCATAAAGAAAGCCCATTTTTAAACCAAGCTATTATATAAAAATCTATTGCTGTTCATCTTCCTGCCCTTATCCCATGTTACTTGGGATAAGGGAGGAAGATGAAGTCTCTGTTTGTCTCGCTAAAACCCTAAAACTTGATAGATTTTATGATATTTTCTTTCCAAAAAACTTTAAATAAAAATCATTCTAGCGTTTGAAAGCTTGAGAGACCTCAAGCTTTCAAACCAATATTACCATGTCAACATTTATTCAATGCTTTTAAAATTAATGCTGTTTGGATAAAAGTAGAGAGATAATGGGAAGTTATTTATTGGTAGATGATTATATAGTGGTATCTGAGTAAGAGTTGGTACTGATATTCATCCCAAAACACTAAACGTGCAATGGCTAGTTTGCCATTGCACGTTGCATCTACTAATCACGCAGGTGAAACGAAACGTGAATGCGCGATTTTTGACATTGACAGTTGACGTTTGGCTTGTCAGTCCACATTATTTTCATGTTTAGAGGTTAGAATTTGTATATGCGTATTTAACAGCATATAAATGTTTTCTTTACGCATTGTTGTACAAACATGTCTTCAGCATTAGTGCGACAGGCTCTGGAACTCGTCGACCAAGAAGGTAGGGACTACAAACTTGTCAATTTCGGGTGAAGTAACTTTTGGAGAGTATTTTTTCAATGTTGTTATTTATTGATAGACAGCGTCGAGGCGAAACGTGCTGCCCGGAGGAGCCGGCCGCCACACGCGGGTCAAGGTTCGTCCAAACTTCACTGACTTACGACTGATATACATCGTTATTACGTCACACACTCGCGGCTCCCGTTTTGTTCGTGTCGCGAGTTTATTGTGCCTATAACTACGATTAGACACGCTTGTTTTATTGCTCACTTTATTACTAACTGTCCTTTCTTACGTAACGGAAGGCGACACAATTCGTTTTCGATCAATTTATTATCACTTTAGACACAGTTGATTGACAAATAGTGTTGTGTGCAGATCACAGGCATTTGTTCAAGAGTAAGAGTAGGAAGCCGAAGACGCCGGTGAAGTCGAAGGATCAGCTCACTGAAGAGAACATCAACAAGCTGCTAAAGTTGAGTAAACCCGTGGCACACAGTAGTGTGGCTGACAAGGTATGATATTCAAGTACTTACATGTTATAACTTTAAAATAAGTGACATTTGATACTTCCACAGCAACAATATCTAGCCAAATTATACTTGCAAATTATATTAATTTAGTCGACTAATGTCACTCTTTGAAGAATACTTGATCATTTATATTGATGGGAATGTGAATGTAAGGGTGATTTTAGTTAATTTAATGTTTTAAATATTCTTATTCAGAATCATGTATTTTATATTATAGGTTAGGCTGAGGTCTATAGTATATCCAAATTTCCCCAGTTGTGTCAGTCTCAATTAAAAGGAGGCAAACCTATTGCCATCAATCAAGCAAGAATCCAGGGAATGTCAGTGAAATAACAATTAATTGTCATTCCAATAACATTTTGACGTCAAGTGATTGTGATGCACTAACATCCAAATATGCTATTCTATCCATTCTATTCTATTTCTGTCACAATTGATTAATTTGTTCGAGGTTCTTTTCATTAAAGTGCCTATTCATTAATAATCTCAAGAATAAACTCAGAATAATAGTCATTGAAGAGTAACACATACCTATTATACTCTAGTAACAGTATTTGTCTCAAGTGGTGCATCACTACTGGGCTGATAAGATATATAACAACTGTGTCTGTGATGGTGTGTGTGTGTGTGACAGTCACTGGCAGGATTACCGACTTTTTTAGAAGAAATAGAGTATACCTATCTTAGCCAACGCGTTGCTGGCCTTCCTTGGGGGGTGGATCGAATGACACATTTGTCCCACCTGCACGCAAAATACGCGCTTAGTTGTGGAGTTGCGGAAACCAGTCCGAGTTACATACATACATATCTTATTTTAGAGAGTGTAAATGAAGAGTACAATTTGTTTCTCTAAAACAGATCTTTTTACACAACATATTTTTTGTTGCAAACAAGGCTCCATTTAAATGTATATCAAAATATACATTTAAATGGAGCCTTGTTTCTTGCTTCTGAAATACAATAGAGTATTTGACTAGTATGAAAAATCTAAATAAATGAATACTTATTTAATAGATGATATTAAAACACGACATTACGATTTGTGAAAAAATAAATAAAAGCTGGCTGAGTGTGAGTCGGACTCTCACACAAAGGGTTACATACCATAAATCAAAATAAAACATGTTTTATCTATGAGAGCCCCCTTTAATTTTTGAGTTAATTTAATTTTTATTAAATGTTGTTATAGCGGCAATAGAAATACATCATCTGTGTAAATTTCAACTGTCTAGCTATCACGGTTCATGACAGACCAGATGAGCCTGGTGACAGACAGACAGACGGACTGTGGAGTCTTTAATAAGGTCCCGTTCTTACCTTTTGGGTACGGAACCCCAAAAATGGTCGAAAAATAGAGAAGTTAAACACTTTTCAAGTTATTCTTCTATCCTCCTTGTCACACAAAATGTCTTGAGTCTTGTCGCTGTTTATTACAGATTTTAAAACACTGACAACACCACCATTTTTGGAGATATTTAACAATATTTTTTAACTGCGTCTTGTCTGCTCTCTACGTTTTGAGAAATGTAATTTAAAAAATTCAGTCAAATACCTTATTTTGACCGAAAAGACAAAAACTCAGTGAAATGACAGGAATACATTCGAATTGAATTCAAAATCAGAGTCAATTATAATAGGAGTATTCTAGCATACTCAATTATTATTAGAGTACAGTTGGCAACCCTAGACACTGGGGATGTGTGTGATCACTTACTAGAAGTAGTAAGAGCTTCCATTCTGCGAATGATACTGTGGCTATTGTGCAGTTGTTCTATAAATGAGTCTTGAGTTTTAATTAGAACGGGGCCCTAGTATGAAGTCTAACCTATCTCTCTCTTAGAGCGGAATCATGATTGTTTTAAATCATGATTCCGCTCTAAGAGAGAGATGAGCTATATACATAGCGAATAGCACTATCCCTTTTACATCATCGGAATTGGATGGCTTTAGCATGTCATAGCACCTGTAAGTTTTTATGAAATATGACCCGGCGAACTTTGTACCGCCTAATCAATAAATGTTGTGTTGTTACAAAATAAAGTTTGCCTATAATACTGGCTATATCGTATACGGTTTTAACTTGCTTCAGTTCAATACAGGAATTAAAGGAGTATAACTTAGGTATAAATTTAGGGTTTTTTAAGAATAGCCAGCTTCATCTAGTTTAAAATTACCCAAAAATATTGACATGTAAAAGTGTTATGTTCAATCTACTTACAAAATAAATATCATTTATCATTAAATAAAAGTAAGAGAATTTAGGCAAAATTAAAATTTTATCAGTCTAGGCTAATTTAGGAACACTTGCATGTGTTTAGTTTTAATCTATTTATTTGATGTATGACCTACCCAAGTATTAAATGAGTGTATTGCATGAACTGACGAGATGTTTGCTTAATAATTGTTTAACTAACTCAATGTCATTCTCAAATAGAGTAATGTTTTGTATTTGATAACATTTATGTGTATTTACGTTCTGTGATTGATGATGTAAGTTGGTTCGTAATTGTTTCTATAGTAGGGTACTTTCGGTAGTGAAAAAAAAAAGATGAAATTTGATAAAAATTCTAAATTAAGTAGAAATATACTTAACTAAATATTCTGATTTGGAGTCATAAAAGCACAGTTTTGTTTTATTATTTATTATTGTATGTCGATATTTTGAAGCTATGTATCACGTGACGTAAAACACGTAAACCTATTAGTTGTCATAATATATCTGTCAGTTCAGTCTAAACAGCTTATGGGTTAATGTCGAATGAATGCCGGTCGTCCACGACTGTTTTGTTTACATACCAGTATGACGTCAACAAAATGGCAGACAGCGTTTTTGGCGGGCATAAAAAAGGTTTAAATTTTAATGCAATTTACTAGCAAGAAAGCGTGTTTATTTTGGCGATAATTTTTTTTTAGGTATTCAACAATTTGAAGTATTTTTTTCAAATATAATAGAATACTAATACCATATAACGTATTGTGAATGTAAGGACTATATAGATCGCCATATTAGGGTTTCATTTTAGTTGGTCTAACAGTTTGAGTTAAGTATATATGCGGCCTACCCAAATGTCCTTACTTTGGTATTGCTCCTCCTTAAAGTTCTAAGTTTGAGCTACACGATAACTGACAAATGCTTGCACTGTCTCGACAGGTCCACTCTAATCTGTGTGGCACTTTTCTCAAAAGGCCACCTCAGACATTAACCTACATGGTTCTCATATGATTTGAACAGTACGGATTGTATGGACTTTAAAAGAGACTTTGTTTTCTGAGTTTTTTGCAGTGTTTCTTTTCAGGGTAGTCAGCTAGGAAACACCAGCCTCATCTAGCTTAAAATGACCAAAAAGATTGAAGTGTAAAAGTGTTATATTTAACCTACTTGCAAAATAAATATCATTTATCATTTACCCTATTGTTTAAGAATGATGTTGTGGTTTCCAAAACTAAGTAGTATAGGCTACTTCCAGATTTTTTGGACACCAAGCACAAATTATGATAATTTTCACAATGAATATGTTCTGCCAGTGTCCGGCGGAGCCACTGGCAGCAGCTAATACACAAGAGACCAGCTCAGACATTACCTTGCAAGGTTATCTGGACTTTCTTTTTCTTCTTCTTTAAATAAAACGTTGCCCCACACTAGGAATTTCTCCTGTATCGTGGGTGCGTTCACAAACATACAAACTCACATACACAAACAACCAGACACGGAACAACTATCTGTAGGCCATACAAATATTTGATCCGTGCGGGAATCGAACCCGCGACACGCAGTGCAGCAACCGTGTTGTTAAAACTTTAAAATACTTCTAAGTTATTTTCGATGTTTCATCCTGAACTGCTAAACGGATTTGAATGAAATTTCCTCTTGGATACACTGTAACAAAAAATAATATCTAAGATATCCCCGTGTCCCCGTGGGTATAATCTCCAGTCTAGTAAGAGCTTGTGTAGCTTACTTATCATTTATCATTATTTTCTGTCAACAGATCGTGGAGCGCGCGATCAAGCGCAAGCCACTCGCCGACACAATAGAAGTCAAGCGAGACGACCACAAGTCTATTCTATTCCCCGAGGGAGAGACATTCGAAGACTTCGAGAAAGAACTTTTCTGTAGTTAAATCTAAGCTCTAACACTCCAACCATAAAGTTCCAAATCGCATAGCTAACTAAAGAGGGGGATACAACAGTCGAATCTATGCGTTATTGGTAGTAGGATAAGGTTGAGATCGAAGTGATGCGTATATATGGACATATCTGACGCGCATATCGGCAGACTGCTCCTGGTGGCGACCAGTGCGGTGTTTGTGCTGTTTTCCTTCTGGGTCAACTCGTACCCTTTTATAGACGAAGGTGAGTAAATAACTCTATTTATTTGTCTGTAAGAATCCTAGAATTTCTAAAACCGACCTTAATGGTACCGATATAAAGATGCTTTGAAGTTGCTTACAACTTGTTAGCATTAACGTACGGTAGGCTGTACGATTGACATGTAAGTCGACGAACGACTTGCCTCGGCTTCGCATGGGTGAATTATGAATTTTATACTTAGGCAGGTTTTACTCGACAACTTGTCTAAATGTTACCTACATATAGGTAAAGTTTTAAGGAAAGCAGACCAATCAACGGCGAACGTTCAAGCTCGGTAGGGCGGAGCTCAGCAGCAGTTTTGTATTAGGAATTACGACACGTAATTGATACGATATGAAATGATTTGTCATATCAATGGAAAGAAGCTTTAAAATTATCGAGACTCGGCCACCGGTCTCGGCAATTTTCGCATATCTACGCCGACTCTCGTTGATAACCAGCGCTGTGGCTCTATCTCGCACATGAATCCCAAGCATTATGCTGAGCGATGACCGTTTTGCGCGATTGTGACGAAGACCAACTTGCATAACTTTATTAATAGACTAGCTGACCCGCTCAACTTCGTCTGCGTCACATTTTTCATTGATGCTCCGCTCCTGTTGGTCGTAGCGTGATTACATATAGTCTTCCTCGATAAATGGGTTATCCAACACTTAAATAATATTTCAATTCGAACCAGTAGTTCCCGAGATCAGCACGTTCAACCAAACAATCAATGCAGCTCTTTAATATTAGTATAGTATAGATAGATAGAATATACTTTATTGTACACAAGACTAGTTCCACAACTCTTCTCTCTCTATTTTCTCTTTCTCACTTTTGTTTTACTCCTTTCTCTTTACGATACGTGAAGCTTGGCGCTAGTATTTTCTTTATTGTTAAAATGAGCGCTTTCCTTTAGTTAGCTATCGGCATGTTTTAGTTATTCCTCATAGCTTCGGATCTGACCATCCACGCACACTTCAGCCTGTGTAAAGATGTCGGTTTAATATTCCAGACTCGCAGGTGTACGGCGTGGTGCCCGACCCGGCGAGCTGTCTGCTGTGCTGTGGCGCCTTCGGCCTGTGCTTCGTGGGAGGCCTGATGTCGTTCACGCTCTACCACCTCCTGCCGCATCTCTAATACTGCGCTCGCTCCGCTCTCCGCTCCGCTTGCTTCCAACTCCGCTCCGTTCGCTTCAAGCGACGCTTGTCACCGCAGCTAAGATGACTAAACGCCAGCAGTGGTTTATTATCGGTGTGTATCGAGTCTGTTTGGAAATCTGACAGCAGTTATGCAAAGAAGTATCGTAGTACTCAGCTCTGTGGAGGTCGTGCAGCTTCATAACTTAGCTAGTCAACAATATTGAGGTGTAGTTGGAAAACAGCTAGATTGATTTGATTTTATATTACACAAATTATTATTTCTTGCTCTTTTGTGAGAAATCACCTCGAATATGAGTCACAAATTTGGAACCATTGTTATGGCAAATACATTAATCGTATTGAGAATATACAAAAAGATTTATTCGTTTCCTATGTTTTCGGCTACGGATACCATACCATTCTGATAATTACCTAAATCTTTGCAAGAAATTTCATTTGCAACCACTTAAAAATCGATTTCGATTAGCAGATTGCACTTTTCTTTTAAAAATGGTATCCAACGAGATTGACTGATCTGATCTCCTGCAGAAACTGCGCTTCAATGTCCCCCGGATATTGGTTAGATTTAATCCGCCTATCTCCATTACTTTTCCTCTTCTAACTACAGGCGAAACTCATACATGGTGCGAGCGAGTAAGGACTTTAATATTCTGTGTAAAGAGTTCTCATTTGACCCATATACCACTAAAACCTACTCTGCACGCACTCGGCTGAACGCTGTTTTTTTAAAAAGTGCATAGTGCTTATGGTACCTAAGTTATCTACACGCTGAAATTTTAATGGTTGTTTTCCCGCGGCAGGACGATTAGCCATCAGTAGTACTATCGAAACATAAAAACAAAAAATTGTTTTTTTTTTCAACTAGTTAAAAGAAATATTTATAAACTCAAAAGCATGAGAAGCAATAATAACTCACTAGACGTGACGTAGGTAGTACTCAACACACGCACGCGCGGCCGTTCGCTCTTTTCACTTTGTCGGCAGAGCGGCGGCGCGCCGACAAAGTGAAAAGCGATTCATAAAAATGTTCAGAGTAAATAAGCTCTCGCGCGTAGTTATTTTTTGTTTATCCACAATTGTTATTCTGCCATTTCTTGATTTTAAATTTATTATTTTTCATAAATCGATTGTATTACCAAGACAAACTCATTTCGCTGCGGGAAAACAACCATTTAAATTTCAGTTTGTATATATTTTTTGCTTGTTACTGATCCTAAGTTTTCTACTATTATTTCTGTTTTACCCGTGAGAACCTGTAATTGGCTCTATGTCTCATATACGATTGTTATCCATTTGTTATACCTGTTGGTTCTCCTACGATTAAATAAATAAATTTAAAATTTGATTTAACACACATATATAAAATACATTTATTTAAAGAAGTTTGTGGCTAACTTATATCTGCTACAGAGGTCGATCTTCCGGGTAACCAGTTACTGGGTCGTGGAGGCCAGATAAACAGTCGCTCCACGTACAATACTGATATTCAGTTGGCTACTCCCTTCCAGGCATATCCGGCGTGACGTGCGGCGGCAAGACGTCCCTAGCGAACCGCCTCAAGGAGAGCCTGACGCCCGCGTACGTGTTCCACCAGGACAAGTTCTTCTTCCCCGACGACAGCGCGCAGCACGTGCGGGTGCCGGGCCTGCCACACAACAACTACGACGTGCTGGGGGCGCTGGACATGCCGCGCATGTTGCACGACATCTCGCTCACCATCGCCGGACAGGACCGAGCGGAGGCGCGCAGCCTGGACGACGCCGACCACAAGTTCAAGGTGCCGGGGATCAAGTTCATGATCATTGAAGGTTTCACCGCGTTGAATTACAAACCCATTAATGAGATGTGTGATTTGAGGTGAGTTGACCCTATTATCATTTGTCTAGATTTTTAGGGTTCCGTAGTCAACAAGGAATCCTTATAGTTTCGCCGTGTCCGTTTGTCCGTCTGTCTGTCTGCGATTTAGCTCAGAGACGCTTAGCACTAAGAAAGTTGGTGTTTCATATGTATGCATGTTAATCACGCCGACAAAATGGTAAAATAAAATCTTGAAAACAATTTTTTACATGTACCTATGATGGCGATGATTTTTTGAAATCGTCTATCCCTTGGTATGGGGTGTCGTTTGATAGGTCGTTTAAAAAAAATGAGGGTGTGCTAAAATTTACTTTAAAGCATCCAAGGATCCGTTTGCGAAATATTAAACTTTAAAGTGCTAATTTTTGAAGAGTCAAGTGTGTCTCCCCTCTGCAAGCTAAACGGTTGTTTGTGGAGACGTGAAAAAAATCATAGTAGTAGCACATATAACGATTTTAAAAGGAACACTATCATCAACCAACCTAGAAAACGTAACGATTCCTAACAATTACGTAATAATTCCATAGAAAATGACTTAAGACTAAGTGCGTTTGTAACTTAGCAATCTTATAGAAAATTAGTGGTTTACGATACGGGTAACTACGGAACCCTTCACTGTGCGAGGCCCGACACGCACTTGGCGGGTTTTTGAGCACCGCGAGGGTTCGAGCACCAGTGCTGAACATTGAGCTGCTGTCCTATTAGACCACAACATGCCGTTACTACATAGATAGTAAAATTATCAAGTAGAAAAACAAAACAAAATGTGCTGGCAACATTGATACGCAATTTCGATTTACCAGTGCAATCTTTTCGAGTACGGTATGCTCCAATGACCAAGTAAACTCATTTTGAAGCAGTGTTATCTTTTTACTGCAGCCGAAAAGATAACCATTTTCATTGGTTTGGATAATAAAAATAAACAATGGAATATGTGTAATCGGCTACATTAAGAGATAAGGAAACGCCAGTTCATTCAACAATAATCTATGTTTATTGATAAATGATTGGGATTCAGGTATATCGTTTTGATTCCGTTGATTAAAATACACTTTACAACATTTCAAAATTATTGAGCTCCCAAAGAAAAATACCAATTATAGATTTTCCTATACTGATTTCGAAAAACGTTTTCTTTTTGTTCCCCTTTGGGAGAAATAAAATCAAAACTAAAAATCGTGCGATGACGTCATTAATACGGTAGAATAAATAATGTCCTTTGCTTCAACATACTGTTTTTAGATTTTGAACATACTACGTCCCTGTCTGACAAAGTATTTATTTGCATGTAGTTGCAAAGCGTTGATGTGATCGTTGAATGAGCTGCATGCTTGCCTAGACGTAACCAATTCATTTTTGCCTAAACCTCCCAGGTTGTTGCTATCAGGTAACACCAGACATCGGCAGGGAATTCCACTCGTTAGCTGTACGCACAGTGAAAGTGTTCCCAAAACGTTTGCGCATAGGTAGGATATCCCACATGTACTGGCGGCGCATCCCATCGAAGTATGAGATGGAATGGGCTACACGGATTTAAGTTCTGATTTTTCGATGCACCCTTCCCGAAGTGTTACCGATAGAAAACCGACAGGTGACAATGTTCAAGGCTTTGTAGCTTTGACTCGACCAGTGCATCGTTCCCGAAGAGCATCTTGGCTCGTTACTCAATCGAATCAAGCGCATCAAGCCGTATCTGCGTGTCCGTGACTAAACATTTGTTTATTCCTTCTGCGTGTGCAGGTTGTGTTCTATATATATATATATATTCTGTATGCCATGTCCTCCAACTCGATTCTACCCCGAATCACCAAATTGCCGGATACAGCCTGTTATTCATTGACATTTATTATCATTTATTTTGTATGCCATTAAATTACATATCCACAGAATCGCCATTGAAATTCACTCTTGTCCGGTTCTTTACGTGTGACTAAACATATTTCCTTTCCTCCTTCGTTTGCAGGTACTACTTCGTGCTGGAATACGGAGAATGCTTAATGCGGCGCGTGTACCGACTGTACGACCCGCCAGACATAGACGGGTACTTCGACCAGTGCGTGTGGCCCGAGCACCTGAAGTACAGAGCACAGGTAAAACTGCCTTCTTCTAGATAAACTACACTCTACGACCCGCCCGACATAGACGGGTACTTCGAGCAGTGCGTGTGGCCCGAGCACCTGAAGTACAGAGCACAGGTAAAACTGCCTTCTTGTAGATAAACTACACTCTACGACCCGCCCGACATAGACGGGTACTTCAAGCAGTGCGTGTGGCCCGAGCATCTGAAGTACAGAGCACAGGTAAAACTGCGTTCTTGTAGATAAACTACACTCTACGACCCGCCCGACATAGACGGGTACTTCGAGCAGTGCGTGTGGCCCGAGCACCTGAAGTACAGAGCACAGGTAAAACTGCCTTCTTCTAGATAAACTACATTGTACGACCCGCCCGACATAGACGGGTACTTCGAGCAGTGCGTGTGGCCCGAGCACATAAACAACTTTTACTATGGGACCACCTACGAAATCGAAAAAAAAAGAAACCAGCTGTTCAAAACATTTTGTCGAGTAATGCGTACATAAATGTATGGGGCAGTCAGTAACCATAATGATGAGTAAATGAGGATTGCCCTTAATAGGAATTGCGTTTATTCTGTTACACGTTGTGTAGGAGCCCAGTTAAATTTCTAATTTTATTTTTACTATTTTACTATATCCCGTTTGTTCCCGTTCCCGTTGAATTTGCCAAATCCGACTGGTAGTTTCAGAGATTAGCGCGTTCAAACCAACAAACACTCTTCAGCTTTATTATTGCTATAGATAGTGGGAATAGATACAATATCTCAGTGAACATTTCTGTAACGGTTTGTGTGATTCAGGCCGCTGACAGACACGGACGGACGAAGAGGGAGGCTTCCTTCTACCCTTCGGATACGGAACCCTGAACAGATGCTTATATTATAATGTTTTCAGATCGAGAAAGACCCGCGAGTGAAGTTCCTGGACGGCACGAAGGCCGACGCCTTCGAAACTGTCATGGCCGACGTGCGCGCGCTGTTCGGCGGCTAGTGTCGCTGCGACGCTCACTCTACGCTATCTCCTAAAGAACAAAAGTTGATCGCATTCCAAAACTTGAACTTCGAATGTCCGCGTTTATCGTCATACAAATATGTGCGTAATGCTGTTATATAATGTAGAAAGCATATTGACCCCTATCTCCACTAGGTAAAGACTACATTTCTATCCAGATGAAAAGATTCGAAAACTCGGAAGTTCGAATGCTTGCGCGTATTTTATTGTGCATTATCCCGTGGAGATAATGCTCAATATGCTTTGACCATTATAATAATATTATTACGTAAGTCGTAGTCGTAGTTACTCAGCGAACGCTCGGCTGTCATCGGCTAAGTTCGGTTTTCTCCGTTTTATTTTGTAATATTCCGAATAAGTAATCACACTATATCACACTAATATTATAAAGGTGAAAGTTTGTGAGTGTGTATGTTTGTTACTTCTTCACGCGCTAACGGCTGGACCGATTTAGATGTAATTTGGTATAGAGATTGTTTGAGTCCCGGGAAAGGACATAGTTTTTATCCCGGGAGTATGTTCCCTTGGGATAATTTTCGACAATCACGCGGGCGGAGCCGCGGGCGACAGCTAGTAATTTATAAATCCAAAATCTTCTCACTCGCCTCGGCTACCCATAATTATGTATTCATATGTAGCAAAAGTGGAAATTATTCATTGTGATGTGTGTTATTTTAGTGCAATAAATGCAGGATAATTTATTACTGTGAAAAAACCGTCGATCAAATATAATCATTAAACTTATTTATACCAACGATAAGAGTTAACCTTTCGAACGTCAGATCATAAGCACATCGGCGTGCCCCCGACGCCAAGTCGTAGATTCGCTTTACTTTTTGTCACATATTTGTGACGCGTACAGGGCACGCGCTTACTTGTCACGTATATGTGACAATGGCGTACATAAGTATTATTGCGGTAATTAAAGGTAGAAAAGTATTTAACTTCTTCATGTAACATTAGCCGAGTTGTAACTTGACATTCAACTTTTTTATCGTCATTAAATATCCCTAAATAATGTATGTATATCGTTTCGTAGTTTCCTTATTATATATTTCCTTAAGGTTATATAAAATAAGTCTATACCCGCATATGAAACTAATCCAATAGTCCTGGTGATATTTAATCTGTTGAAATCCCTCCTTCAAACCGCAAGTCGCCTGAGCACTTTTAAGGGAACGTATGGTAAACTGGACCGCCGGCTAAATTGGACCACCCTTAAAATGTGGCTGCTTTAACAATATGAAGAATATAAAATCTACATGCACTGCATATTGTTTAGTGTTGCCAGTAACGACTTTTCGAAAATATTTATCAAGAAAATGTGAAGGTGATCCAATTTAGTTGGCGGTTCAATTCACCATACTTTCCCCTACTTGCTGGATTATACTGCGAAGATACTGCCAACACGGTAAGCCGTTGGTCCTGGTTGGCAATTGTACGTCTTTGACAGTCCGGGCTCGGGAGACAAGCCAGGAGATCTGACAGCAGACCGATGAGGAGAGTGAGACATCTTTCTAACATTCAGCTGTCATTTAGCAGCTGAATGTTAGAAAGAGGTGGCATTATTTCTCGAATGTCTTCGCGAAATATACGAACTATACTGATGTTTTATACAAAGGTATTGCAATGCGAAAGAATAAGAACCAGTTCAGACGAACAGTAACGCTGAAGCTATATTTTGTATGAGTATTTATGAGTGATATTATTCGAGCAATCATGATAAATGGAAGCTATCCATATAGCCCCGGTTTCTAGAACGAAATAATTGACGCGTTACAAATAAAACGTAATCAAGTTTTGCGATTGGCCGTACCAAAATAATTTAAACAATCACACTTACGCGCGTTAGAATTTTTCATTCCAGAAACTGGGTCTAAGAGTTTTCTGTATTTGAAAAGACATTATAATTAGGTCTGCGTAACCGTTCGTTCGTGTGAACTGGCTCTGAGGCCTGACACGTGCCACTGCACGCGGGCGGCGACTGGTTCAGTTCAGGAGCGGGGTGCGTTTGAGCGCTGTAGTTAATTGTACGTATTGTTTTTTAAATTATTCAAATCCAATAAAATTGAATCATGTATGCACTCGTTTAATTCTGTATTTCAAATACCCAAACCGGTTACATAGTTGACGTTTTACATAGTTGAATTTTGTCGTATTACCAAAATTGGCTATGCCATATTTACGACCGATTCCTGTATTTTATCCGGTTGGTTTAATTATAAAAAATATTTTATGATTTTGAGATACTATTTCATAGTATTTCAAAATTCATGAACTCGAAAGCGTGGGAAGCAATAATAACTCACTAGACGTGACGTAGGTAGTACTCAACACACGCACGCGCGGCCGTTCGCTCTTTTGACTTTGTCGGTAGAGCGGCGGCGCGCCGACAAAGTGAAAAGCGATTCATAAATGCTCAGAGCAAAATAAGCTCTCGCGCTTAGTAATACGGTATTAACTTGCCTGCAAGCACGCGGCGAGTGAGGCCCCGCGCATTGTGCGCGGCATCCTTTTATGTTGTACCTTTCAGTTGGTTGATGTACATACATACATATTATATCATACAACTATTGGTTCGAAGTCGCTTTAGAGTTTTGTTTATCCCAATTGTTATTCTACCATTTCTTGATTTTAAATTTATTATTTTTATAAATCGATTGTATTACCAAGACAAACTCATTTCGCTGCGGGAAAACAACCATTAAAATTTTACGCTATTTTTTTATTCACCGTTAGCGCTGTCATTACTAGGCCAGATAAACTTGTACTTATTTGTTTTTACATGCTGCACTTTTCTTATGTCGTTGATTACGATGCTTTTGAGAAGTTTAGCCTCTGTTAAATGCATCAGAAATTACGCTTATCTCATTGCAACCCCTCTCAAGGGATGTCTTGCTACTCAAAACTACGATAAAGCAAGTATACTCACACTCCGCCATTATCGCAGAACTTGCGACTCTCGCGCGGCGCGTCGGCGGCGCGATGCTCCGCCCGCAGCGCGGCCGACGGGGTGACGTCACTGTGCTCCAGCACGCCGTGCTCCGCCTCGGAGATGGAGCGCTTGCTGCGCTCCTCTAGTCTGCGGGCAGATACGACTATGTCATTTACACACTACACTCAACTCGGGTTACTTTGGCCCTGACTCGTTCACCAATAGGAACATATCACACTGTGTTTACTATGTTCCTATCAATGAAAAGTTTTTTTTAGGGCCAGAGTAACTGCCAGGGTTGTGGCATTGTTCACAACAGTTACCGCAGCCCTGGAACGCAAGGACATTTGAAGAAACACGGGTGGGTTTTCGTCAGTAAAAACAAACACTCTCCTCCGCTCGGAGTGCGAGAAAGCATTTGATGATGTCCCATTGGAAAATCGCGGAAAGATGCGCTACGCGGGGCAGAGTGTCGTCCGCTCGCAGTACAGGCACGGTCCGGGACAGTAAGCGCAGCGTCTGGTTGCGGATCAACTCGCTGCATACGTACCGGTTGTGTTGCACATCGGGCACCCCGGGCGTGTCCCCAGTGGGTGCGGGAAGGTGCGCTACGCGGGGCAGAGTGTCGTCCGCTCGCAGTACAGGCACGGTCCGAGACAGTAAGCGCAGCGTCTGGTTGCGGATCAACTCGCTGCATACGTACCGGTTGTGTTGCACATCGGGCACCCCGGGCGTGTCCCCAGTGGGTGCGGGAAGGTGCGCCACGCGGGGCAGAGTGTCGTCCGCTCGCAGTACAGGCAGAGTCCGGGATAGGAAGCGCAGCGTCTGGTTGCGGATCAACTCGCTGCATACGTACCGGTTGTGTTGCACATCGGGCACCCCGGGCGTGTCCCCAGTGGGTGCGGGAAGATGCGCTACGCGGGGCAGAGTGTCATCCGCTCGCAGTACAGGCACGGTCCGGAACAGAAAGCGCAGCGTCTGGTTGCGGATCAACTCGTTGCATACGTACCGGTTGTGTTGCACATCGGGTACCCCGGGCGTGTCCCCAGTGGGTGCGGGAAGGTGCGCTACGCGGGGCAGAGTGTCATCCGCTCGCAGTACAGGCAGAGTCCGGGATAGGAAGCGCAGCGTCTGGTTGCGGATCAACTCGCTGCGTACAAAACATAGGAATATTAGAAATCAGTAAAATGTGGTAGTTATTGTGATGGCCACAAGAAAATCTAATGGATAGAAAGTAAAGGAGTTTATTTGCGCCAAGCATGATGAGGCCCCACAGGTTAGGGACTGATGACCTCCTGTATGACACAATACTCAGAAGGGATACGGTTCCAGTGAGTAAGACCCCTTGGTTGCCCTACACGTTGAGGACTGGAGGACTCTTATTTAACAACACTCACAAGGGATATGGTTCTCCATTAGGGTTCTGCCCCATAGGGTTCCTAGGTATGACCCCTCGGTTGAGGTCTCCGCACAGATTGTTGGCGGACACGTGCGGCTTGTTGGACTCCACCTCGGCGCACGATGACGTCACTTGCCGGTACGGAGGGGGGCGGACTCTGAAACACAAGATTAATTGCTTTTAGTTAGTTTTTTAGTTAGTTAGTTTAGTTAGTTAGTTTTAGTTAAAGTTCTATCATTAGAACTTTCATAATTACCCGTGAGCAATGTAAACATTAGGAATTGGGAAAAAATTGCACACACAACAGCTTTTTGTCTTTGCTGAAAAGATCATCAGTTTGCACATACGAGGTGTCAAATCTAGACCGACGAAATGTACCTACTTAGACGTACTTGCATTGTAGGTATGCCAAATAAACAAGTTTTATTTCTTTCTTTCTAAACCTCGATACTTAGCAAATCACACACGAAATCTGTAAAAATAATTGTGTTCACATGAAACTTGTACCAAAACTGTCATGAATCAGTTAGAGAGAATAACAGTTCACGCCCATCCTTAAGGTCAAACTCACAGTGCATCAATCACTTCTTGACACGAACGCCTTACAATTAGTATTGTTACAATAGTTCGCTTTCAATGACAGATGTCAGTAGATACAGTCGCACACTAGTCCGGCAGATGTACCTGAGTGAAAGTGAGCGAGACGTGCCTTGTAGTTGGTTCGAGACTTCGAGAGTTGCCCACCATTTGTAGACACGAGCTGTCTCGGTTCAGACGTTCTCGAAAAGATAGTACCTGTAGCTTATTTAGGACCGATCTTCGCACAATGCATGTGATCGGTTCTGAGGTCAGAGAAATGTCTTAAAGGAAAGCGGAATATTGGCGGTGGTCATATTTCTGAAGCTGGACTGTCTGCCAGTGACTGGCTACAAGCACTACCTACATGTGTCGATCGTGATGTTCAGAGTTCGATTCCCAGGGCACAATGAAGTTGTTGTGGTTTTTCCAAAAGGAAATTCACAGCAGCATTCCGGAGACCCGGACTCTGCATTTGTTCCCGTATAATGACAATAGTCTCGCCTCCGATATCATTTGTGCCTAAACATAACTGGCGAAATACAATATATAGGTACATACACTGATTAGGTACCTATCAATGACTTTACCTCTGCCTAACCCTTCGGGTAATACTGGCGTAATGTTTATGAATATATCTCTCTAAGTAGCTGATGGTAATTCTAAACGAAAGCGTAAAGTAGTTATAGTTGGTACAACGATAATAAGTGTAGTTACTTACATTAATCTTGATAATCGTCAGTAAGATTCTGATGCTTAGCAGATCTCCCGAGGAAAGTGCGAGGCTTTGTGTATCGTGTAAACATACCTAATGTATTGAGACTGATGATTCTCGAGAGATCTGAAGGGCTCGTGGCTAAATAATAACAGCGGTACGGGTCGTTCTGCCTCGGAAAGTATAGCTGGGACCAATGCCTTGGTGGTGGAATTTTGGGTTGAAATTTTTTACATCTTCAACAGTCGTTGCGGGTAGTCAGAAGCCAAGAAACCTAAGACCAGCCTTGTCTAGGGGTATCAAGTGTTACTCAGTCACTGTGTTGTGGAGGTCTGGTAGACAATCACTCCATGTTAGGTAAATACTGGTAGGTACTTAGGTGCAACGGGATAGAAGCCCGACATAGTTTGAAAAAGGCAAATTGTTCGAGTGCAATTATTTGTGTCTATTATGTGTAGCTGATAATAATTTGTCAGAGAAAGTTCGTCGGAAGTTGTAAATATATGAGAGAGAATAGTCTGCTAGTCTTCCGCATTACAGTTGAAAGTTGAAAAGTAAATATTTTGTTATTTGCTTCTAGACTCGTCGTGTTTCGTTTGTTTAGCAATAAATGACAATCGTGAAAAGTTACATAACACGCCAAGCATAATTATTATGCTTGGCGAATTAATCACGACGATGCGATACCGGTAGGTACATGGTGGAAATCTCACCTGTACACACGAAACGTTTTAGGAATACTTTCTCTCTGTATACAGAGGGGCCTTCCCTGTCGGAGTGTGTTTCCTGATAGCTAGAACCTGGGGTTCTTAAAGTCTAGAGTGACTAGATTACTTCTGGGCAAGGTTGCGTCGACATCATCGCTTACCATCCGGGTGAGATTGTCGTCAGTCGCGACCCCATCAATCCTAATAATTAAAACTCTGCTTTCTTTTTGTTTGTATTCACGGAGGAGTTAAGCAGAGGCAATAGAACACCAATATTTCGCCAGCTGTCGACACATACCGGGCACAAGTCGTCTCTCCAAACTTCTGCATGTACTAAGAAATTCCTGATAGAATCACCAAATAACTTTTTGCTCGGCTTAGATATTGAACCCAGGGACCCAGTTTATCTGTCACAACGACCAATGAGGCAGTTAAAACGGCCGCCAAAACTCATAATATGGTCTTAATGTTATTGGTCCCCGCAATTTAGGCTATATTACCTTATTAGTGTCAACATTAGTAGAGCTAACGGCAGCTTTCATCGCCCTACAATGCAACACCTACATCTTAGGAGAAAATATGATTCATGGCTAGAATATGCATTCAGAACACGTAGACATGCCTTAAATACTTAGCTATATACATATTTTTGTTCCTGAGAATATATTAAAGTCTACATAAGGAAGCTACTTTTTTTCGGGTTCTTATATCTTACTTATTAACGATATTGTTACGATACGCTTTAGTTATTAACGATAACTATTAGTAGCGATATCTTTAATCTACGTCATTATTTAACGGAAAGACGTCCACTATAGACCTCCAGAAAGTATCGTCACAACGACCGGTCATGTGGCTCTCGAATCCACCAGATTCTCGCGACCTTCACCTGGTCGTTGTTTCACCTCGGGATACTTTGAGGGAACGTATGTCCAGCAGTGGACGTCTTTCGACTGCATTATACTGATGATGATACGAATACGGGTGCCACTAGACCACGGGCGATCGTCGCAGACCACTGCCTTCAAATAATAAAACCTTGTTAACATAGACTGTGCCAGAACGTTGTCGATGGCGGTCTGCTATGCAAACAGCCATATTCTTTCTGCCAGATTCTTTTCCTGCATAAAAATCAACCCTCCTTAAAATCCTCAATTAAAATGTCAGTGGTATAGCTTCTTGTTTATTGTATTACCGTCATGGACTCATAGATTTTTACCGTTGTCATGGTGACTGATTCCGGAGAGTGAAGGAGACTTCCTTAATAAACTATGGGATGAATATGCTTGTAAAACAGGATAAGGCCCTCTGACAGCAGCCAGAGGTTACAAGCGCCCGTTGTGTATGAAATAATTGTTATTAAACCTCGAGTTAGCAACTTACTCTTAGTTAAGTTTTTAGTGCACTTAGACATTTTTTTCATGACTCCGCTTATTAAAACCCACCCGTGTTCCTTCAAATGCCCTTTGCGTTCCAGGGCCGCGATAAATGAAGGGACATTTTGGACCTCAGTCGAACAGGAAATTGTGCCGTTGGGACATTGGACTTGGATTCATGGTCCATGACATGTGTGTGAGCACTTAGCACATAGTAATAGTCTCATTAACCTTGTCGCTATTATCAATGTCTTTGCTTTTGGTAAGTATTCTCTCGCAACCACTCGTGAAAGTAGCTCTGTGTTCCACGAAAGGATGTGTAATATTATTTCGTAACTTATGTTTCAATTTCATACTATGTTACCTCTGCCAACGACTTCACTTGGGAATGTTGAAAATTAACCCAAGAGAACATACGCACGTCTAAACAGTACATTTATCCTTTAGACAGGGTCTATTCGTGTACCAATTTCATCCAAATCCATTCAGCGGTTAAAAGATACCAAGCAGACAGACAGGTGATTAGGTTCTTACTGAGAAACTCTTATTGGTGAAACCCACCAACTGATAGATTTAACGATAGAGCATTCGAGCTCAAAAGTTGTTGGTCCACCCTAGGGTTGACCGGCCTCATTTGCCGCATACCATTGAAACTTAAGTCAGAATTCTTCTCACCTGGGAGGCGTAGCGTTAGGCGACTCCACGAACGCGTAGTACCCCTCAGGGGGCTCCTCCGTATCCCCCAGGGCTTCGTCGCGGGGCTCCACTGTCGCCTCCGTAGGGGGCGCCGTCGGCTCTGGTAGCACCAGTCGCGTCGTGATGCATAGGATCTGAAGAGAAGAGAAAACGGTAATTGTTAGAATGGCGACGTGAGAACATTGATGAAATGAACCTTTTTGCCGCAGCCATGAGGCACACGCTATGTTATTTTTTTATTTTATTGTAACTTTTTTATTTTATTTTATTCGTGTATACCTTAGTAGACTGTCGCCAGAGAATTTTTTTCTCTTTCTTTGTAGTAGTTCCATTGCTCGGATTTGTGGCATATGTAGTGACTGTGATGGGTATGAGAACTGTTGGATTTTGAAGGGTAGGTACCTAAGTTTAGAAAAGTCTTCTTAGCGTGTCAATAACAATCTGAATGAAGTCAGCTAAAAACTTTGCAACAATTGTATGTGGCTTCAACAAGAACCGACTCTATCTTAAAACATTAGGATATTTTCTGGACACAAAAAAAAAAATCAGTTACATTTTCAAAAAATATTGGATTCGTATTTTTTGCCTTTTCAAATCGACAAAAATTGTCAAAGATAAGGCGCATCAAAGTTCAGAAGTGGGGGCTAGTGAAGTCTTCTTTTTTTGTAAAAAGTGTACTAATGCGTGTCGTCACGTCGCATCGCGTCTCATCGCACTATATCGGCAATTTTTGTTTACGTGAAAAAACAAAAAATATTTATTGGTATACCTTTTTTATACCTTTTTATGTAAATTTTTTTAACTGCATTTTGTCAATTTTCCCATAAGACATTAAATACTGTGGCAGGCTTACAGTTAAAGAACATAAAAGACAACGCATCAGGTGACGGTACACCTTACACGCAACGATACCACTATTCCAGAGTCTCATGGGAAACCATTACATGTGAGATAGATACATTAAAATTAACGTTATTAATGTGCGTTCGTCACGCCAGCTCGTCACTAACGGGAGACGAGCGTTGCCAACTGATAGCCTCAACTTTCAGTACTGTTGTGCTAATGAGTGCTATTCTATAAAAACCACACCGTGCTAGTTTAGGTAAAGTGACCATGAAGGCAGTTGTCAATCCATACAAACAAGATGACATGACAGTTCACTTCAAGCTCACTCCACGTTTACACGGTGAGTTGTTTACAGAATCACACTGCTGTAGTCATCGACCGACCATACGAGTTGTTTCAGAAGAACGTTTACTGTTAGAATATCAGATTCAGAGCGTTACCCTTGAGTAATAATTTTTGCAACTGTTATTAAATTAAAACCTTAGGGATATTATGTTCAGTTGACAAAATTAAATGGGAAGTTATTTTAGCTTTTGTTGGTTGGTGAATTACTACAGCAGAAAAACATGAACTTTGCGGTTTTTCATCCTACAATTCAGGTTCAAAAATTATTCAAGCAGTGTAATAAATAAATGGCCAATAAAATTATAGAATGGGCAGTTTAATGACTTGCCTAGCTAATTAGCGGAACATAGGGCACAGGGAACTTGGAGCACCCTGACACGGATAGATTAGGTTCATGCATGTGAGGTTCCTTTAAACCCTGCAGATAGAACTAGCAAGGACAGAGCGGATTGAGCGTTTTCTGACGTCCCAAATTGGCCCATCTAGAACTTTGTATCAAAACAAACACGTCACGTGTTCGGCAATCTTCGGGAGCAGTCGTATGCGCGACATACTGTAAATGCCGTGTTCCTTGTATGGTGAACACGTATAAGCAAAGGTTCGAACGGCTCTATCTTTACTAAAAGTATCGGCTTCAGTGGCATTACAGCCTTCTAATACGTTGACCAAATTACCTTGTTGAGGTATATTTATAGCGTTATTTACATACGTATTAAGGTTTATGGGCAGTAGATGTATAACGGTAGATATGGTCGGAGAACTACAAGGACGTTCACCCCGCACAGCACTTACTAAGTTACTATGAAGATGAAAGTGGAACAGATGCATTCTAGATCTTAAGGGCAATAAACAGAAATAATGATCGTCTACTTTGTAGTTAGACAAGGATAAAATTCACGTCTTCTTCGGCTTTCCAAAGAATAAATTGACGGATTGTGTGAAAGAAATAATGGCTCGAAAAATAGTGAACACAGATGAAGTCTATAGATATTGTAGGTAGTCTTTACAGCAAGTCATTTTCTCAAACTCAACCCCACCTCGAATCATCAAATCAAATTGCTGACATTAATCCAGGTCCTGCAAACTGGCTTGGAGTCCAAGGCTGAGGATATTATAGCTACGTAGGTATGTAAAAAATACTTTTTTTTGGAAAAAGCACACCAGGCTGTTTCCAGCGACTGCAACTCCTGAAATCCAGAAACAACTGTGGCGACCACCAGGAAGGCGCCGAGGCAATGACGCTAGATGAGTCCCGCAGCAACGAAAGAATAAGAATTACTGTGCCAACCCCAAAATAAATTCATGACGAATAATCATGGTTTATCCAACGACGCGACGCATCCTGGGCAGGGTCTTACTACCACCGGACTGATTAAAATACCAGCCGATCTATTCTGTCAACATCACGTCATGTGGAGTATGAAGTGAACTGTCATTCCATCTTGTTTGTACGGATGAACAGCTCACGTCATGGTCACATCTCCTACCACGCTTACAGAATCGCACTGCAGATTTCCTTTCCCGTTAATTACTGCCTGCGATCTGCGATGTCTATAATCAGAAGCTGTATGTATTTATCTTAACAAGTTCAAAACTATGCTTCCCTTTTACGACTATCTTAAATGTTATGCTATTTACCTTTCAAGCCATATCTCCTTTTACCGCTATAAATTCTAATCTGAGCCCTGTTTTACTTATCTTTGTATATTTATATCGCGACACTGACCTCGCAGAGCCTCGCTTAGGCATTCGGCGCACTGGCGCGATCCCCCGATAATCTAGAGCTGGCCGCGTCGCCGCGTCACCGCACTACTGGCCCACTTCCTCGGCCCACTTAGTGCACACTTGCCGCGAGTTCGCGGACAATGTCGCATTGTTGACGTGCGATTGACGCGTAAGTGTGGCGGGAGCCTAATTTGTAATTCTGTTGAGCGAATAGTGTGGATTTCTTTGTGATTTTGATTAGTTTTATGAAGCAGTGTTGTCAATTTAGGTACCTTTATACGCAGTGTTTCAGTTGTTTCAGTTTCAAGTGTTAGTTTAGCTTGAGATTCTCAATTTTTCCGGAAAATATTTCGTTTATGTCTTTTATAAGGAGTTGTTCCAATCACTGGAATTGAATGCTGCGGAAGCTTTTTCGTTTTAATGAAAACATTATCTGCTGGCCTAATAATGCTCAGATAAATTGTAGTATTTCCATAAGCTCCTCTTACAAATAAACAAACAATTAGACATAAATCTTTACAAAATTACAAGTTGCGATTAGATTGCAGGTAAACCCAGCACTCCAAGCACTTGGCAGTTACATAAACACCTCTAGACTATAATTTCTCCACCTATATCGACTAGAACATCTCAATAATTAGCGTGGCCGCTCCACTTGGACGCGGCTCGCACTGCGGCCGCGTGCCGTAGGGAGTCGTGGCCGCACTTCGCAGACGGACCGTTAACGCGCTGACCCGCATACCTTGCTACTGATACACTTGTGTTGGAGCTACAGGCAAGCATAGTGCACCTCTTGTTGCGATGCCACAGTTGGCCGGTGAGGGCCCTCAACGTAAGTTTAGTACAGAGCAACCAAGAAGTTATTGATAAGTTTGTGCTTGTTGATTTGATAGCGATATGCCGTGGCGAAAGCTATTGTCGAAACGTCAAAAAATTATGGGATTGACAAACGCTGTCGAAATGTCACGTGTTCAATTCTTTTATATTTTTGCAGTAGCTTTTGCCCGCGACTTCGTACGCGTATTCGTGCCGTTCCCAACTTCCCATATAGCATAAAGCTTTCCTCATGAATGTGGCTATTATATACAAAAAAAAATCCAAATCCGACTGATAGTTCCAGTGATTAGCGTTTTAAACAAACTCTTCAGCTTTATTATATTAGTATAGATTTCGACAATCTCATTCGGAATCTGGAGGAGCTGATAGAAATGGCCAAAGTGCCATTTCTACCAGCTCCTCCAGATTCCGGGATTTTACAGGAAGAATTATCAACTTACTTCCAGGAACATTACGTAAATATAGTCTACCTGTCCCGATCTCTGATCATGACTGAATAGATTACTTGTAGACATAACCCAATCGACCACCCCATCATCGCTAACCATCAGGTGAGATAGTATTGGTCAAACGCGAGCCTATGAAACTACAAAAAATATCATAACCCTTCCTTTTGCTTTGCCGTAGTTGGGTAACAAGCCAGATCCAACAACTTGAAGAAGAGTCAACTGCTCGATTATCGTAATTTCGTAAATGACAAAAACAGGACCTGTCGAATGGATTGTCTGAAGAATTTATTTGTGATTAGGTGTATCTCCGTATTCCGTTAGTTTAATTGGAATCCTACTTACCATCACTGAAAATATCAACACTTTTCCATCTAACCTTCCGAAATTGTTCAATTATCTCCACCGTGTAGTATTTTTATTGTTTCTTATTATTACTTAGTACTTATTCGTTGATTATATGATTGCTATCCGATCGTCAGTAACTGCACCCAACGTATGATGAGCTTCCTACAGTTATTACTCTGCCATCATTTTCCACCGTAAAGGTGTCAAGTTAATTTTAATAATAGTGGCTATTATTTTGAGTTTCTATTTGGTATTTTCTGTCGCCATTTCTAGGAAATAACTTTTTGCAATTTGCTGAAGACAAGGTTACCTTCATATGAAAACATTAATTTGTTGATTTGGGTTAGTAGGGAGAAATTAGTTAGCAATTTGAAGAATAATAGATTTATATACTCTTTATTTTGTACCATAATAAATAGGGCTTGTAAATTATAGTGTGTAGCAATGGGCGGTCTTATCTCTAAAAGCGATCTTTTACAGACAACCTTTGGATGAATTTATCAGAAGTGCAGATACGCAGACATGTGAGGAAAATACGCAGGTAGTATAATGTGGTAAAACCGAGGGTAAAGTGTAAGAGGGTAAGGTAAAGTGTTTCGTAAAAAAGCAATGAAGGTGACAGGGCTATCTTGGTGGATATGTTACTGTAAAAACCCGAACTGCGATACATTTTTGGTGGATTTACCGGCAAATCCCAAGATTTACCGCAGTTGGCTTTTTACTGTAATAGACTAATAGAAACAGTTATAAAGATTTAGCACGAGAACTGGGCCAGTTGAACCTATATAAACGAATTAAGTGTTTTGAGAACACATACCTATGTACATAATGGATGTCCAGTTGTCCACACATATGAATCAATAAAATGAATAAATACTTGTTTGTTTATATATTTATTGTACACCTACCACAGAGTAGTCTTTTTAATTAACTCTAAGGTTGACCAGTAAGTCTGCTTACTACTTACTGTGCATAAAGCTTAAATAAGTAAATAATAAAAGTTAAAGTAGCTGTAAATGATTAAGGTAAATTTACATAAATGGAGATTGAAATGCTACCAGAGTTTCACGAGTAATAAAACTCGAGCCGAGTCGCGAGGCAACACTTGTTAATTTCTAAGAGAAACTGGAAAGTGCAGAAGTTATTATAAACAAGCGAAATGTTTTTCTGTACAAGACAAGTCTAGAATGGTTCCATGAAAGTTGGGACCTTGGAAAAGATTACGGAGATCTAACCAAACGAAGTTGAAGATATTTTCGAAAAAGCATGAGTCAACAAATATTACCATCGTCAAGGACTACTGAAGATATATTATTATATGTCAGTTTGGTGTCTAGTGTGAAAGCTAATAATTGCAGAAAGGAGAAAGATAGTGAATCCCTACAGCCTAAATGGCTTACAGATATGAGTTGAAGAAAAATAAACCATGTTGTACCTACTGACTCTAAATAAATGGGGATAAGGGCCAATAGGATGATGATACACACGTAATCGTATGCACTTAGTAACAAGAATAGAAAAGTAAGATAAACAGAATATAGCGGTGTGAAAATACAAGGGATATTTCCTACTGCTGGTCTAATTTTGAAAAAAAAGTGAAGTATTCTACTTGAATTGGACAAAAATCTTAATGACAGTGATACTATTACTGGCTTGGCAGAATTAGAAACTACTTCACAATATACGAAGAAAAACCTCATCAATGTTCCACGCACTGTTTACCTCAGAAGTTTAATAAAAATGTAGCCACTGTTAGCTTATAAACGATTCTGTCATCAAACCTACATAATCAAGTAACTGTAAAGATGGCGCTTGCGACAGCGCCCAGCTGTTGGCTCATAACTGTCACACGCATTTTACCGCGGTTGTCAGCAACCACATAATTATACCTTCCAACTTCTACCATCTCTTATCCCAAAGACTTAAAGCTTATTTTAGCATGATCAAGATCTTTGATATTTGTGTCATCTTTGGGTGAAGACTCCCATATAATTGTAGCACCAGTTTGGGCTATCGTCGCTCTTATGTCTTTGGTATAAGGGAGATGTTCCTGTGAATTAGATGTAGTATTCATGTCATCTTTAGGTGGCCATTAGCGAGGGTTGCCAACCGTGGACAGTGTTTCGTTACTCTGAGATTAATGGTCTAATATTCTCGTTAGTGGCATACTTTTTTTTACTTTGTTTCCTTTGTTCAAAGTACGAGTTTCATTTGAACAAGACTACAGCAGTCTATGGGCAATCTACGCCGACGAAAACAAAGTGTTTACGAAAGAAAGGTACTGTGTACAAACAAATACTGATTACAGAAAACGAAGGAAATACTGTTTTAGAAACAATACGGCAACAAAGCGGGTGACCATTGAGATTAGGGTTTATATTCGCACTATAGAAAGTATAGAGGTAGAAATTAATATAGAACATTCTGAAGACAAGCTGCCCCAATTACGAATTAACTGAGCTAAGATCAGAAGAATATTCAAAGTAACATTCAAGAAGCGATAACAATTGCCAAAAAGTTCAAAATGTGATTTAAATACCGAAGTTTTTAGTGATTTAAGATATTATTAAAAGAGCTATGTAACTATTTTTGGCACACAATAAAGTATATTCTATCCATCCCAAACATTCTGTTGATCGATTTGACACTTACTCACTCAAGTCTCTCCGCTTTGTCTAGAGCTCTAGCCCAAGTATGACATTGATAATCACTATCAAATCAATTTACAGACAAGCGATCTCAGCCTAGCCCTGCTACAGAATATAGTCACTTTCATCATGGACATCAATTGACGCCTCTGGCACGAGCTCATGGTTCCCTTTCATTTCATCACAGCGCGATATTATATTGTAGCGACACACATTTTTTACTTGCCGCTACTAAATTGCACTTTCATGCGGTTGCTACTTTTTTGTCTTAATTCTTATTTTGTAAACGACGTCTTCAGCTACTTTTGGAGTTTATGAGGCCTTAATTGTTTTAAGTCTTTTAAGCTTATTATACGAGAGTTTAGTAGTTAAACTGTGTTCATTCTAATCTTCGTGGTATTATTTCTCTTAAGATTGTCTAACGGTGACATTGGACCTATGAAAATCGTCCTTACTGGTACGACATACAATCTCTAACAATATCAAATTGGTGCAGAATGTCGACTGTACTACCGTCATGCGTAACATGAGCAGGGGGGCCTGCGCACGCGCCACGGGCCGCGTTGTAGATGCCGATTTCCGTTACGCCGCAACCAGAGCACGACCGCGGGGACAGCCGGATCTTACACCCTATGTGTTTGAGGTGTTTGCGTGGAAATTAAAAGGAACCACCGTGGCCCTGGAACGCAAAGGGCATGAGTCTGACATTTCCTACAGCTCCGCCAAGAGCGGAAGGAGTCATATGAGGATTTCCCAACAATAAAAAAAAAGATTTACGAAGGTTCTAACTCTAAAGCTCCTGTGCATTTCAAATCTTGAAATGAACAAGCTTAAGATAAGAGCAAATGATGAATTACTCACAAAAATAAGTTTTCGATAACCAGAGGTTTTAAGCAAATGGTATAGGTACCAAAACCAAGGCATACCAAGTTATCACTGTTGAATGTGTAACGTTAAACTGCAAATATTCACACGTTGTTACAAGACATGTCATTATGTATGTAAGTAGTGTTATGTGGTGTGTATATACATATATGTGATGTGGTAGGAAACAATGCTATAATAAGTAGCTGACAACAATATACAATTAAGCATACATCTCCCTCTTGAGAAGTTGTGTACCAGCACTGGGAACATTATTGGATGTGGAGAAACCACTGTGAAGACAGATTCATCTAACCGTTAGTAGATTTGGAAGAAAAAAGGCTTTGGTTAGCAGTAGTAAACCTTATGCTAGACAATCAATACAATCTTACTTAACAACGAAATGGGGTAACATCTGCTCAACAACTCATACATGGTGTGGCGGTAGTGTGTTGTCAACAGATTTGTGCTGGAATTGCAGGATGCACGTCTTTATCCTCAATGCAATCACGTTCTCAACTCGGTCAATCGACTGTTGGAAATAGGTCCACACGATACTGAACATATCAATCTACAATAAGTAACACCATATGCACAAGCCTTTACAGGCACTGAAAGAAGAAACGATGGCGAAGGTAAAAAGGTCTTAGATTAGGAAGGGAAGGACTTAGATTGCAGGCACAAAGCGTCAAAGATACACAAGCAACAAGAGCATGAAACAAGAAAACAAGAGAAAATATATAAATAGCCCTGTCAGATGAAAAATCTGGTAGAGAATATGTAAAGACACGAGAAGCATGGTAACTCACTACAGATCAGTTTATTGTTCAGAATGTCTTGTTAGGAGTGTCCTTACTGCTTCTCCAGTATGCAGTGGACACATGGATACTGGCCAGCGGTCAGGTCGGTGACCGCGGCCTGTCGCGCTCGGATCTGGGTGAAGGTCACACGCATCTCCGCTAACGGTACACACCACCTACCTCATGTGACGTCATAGGTCCAGCTATTTAGGTTGGAGCTTGTTGACTACAAGTTGTTGTTAAGTTGGTGCCATGAACAGTGAAGTTGATGGCACTTATATCGGGATTGGACTGTTTGCCGGGATGAGGTTCGTTTTGATTTTGACAAGTTTAAAATTAGACTGATACTAATATGAATACAACACAATAGTCACATTTGAAAACAGTACATTATTAAAATTGATAAATCGGTTGTAAAGATTAAGGTTAAGAAGGTTAAGCAACGCTTGCCACGGTCGGTTTATGGATGGTTGACCATCTTATCATATCTAGTTTCCTCCAAGCTTCGGAACGCACGTTAAGCCATTGGTCCCGGCTGTCATTTGTAGATCTTTGGCTGTCGTTACGGATTGTCAGAAGCCAGAAAATCTGACTCCAGTCCTGCCAAGAAGTACCATATTACCCAGTTTTTTTTTATTTTTTTTTTATTTAATGTGGGTTTGCTCTTGACTCTAGTCTAGGTCATAGATGACAGAGACAAAGTCGACGATGGAGCGAGCTTACCCAGAAGCCTGTTCACTCTAATTTTGAAGAGATTAGGGTCGTATGCGTTCGGAAACACAGACGCAGGCAGAGAGTTCCACTCTTTTGCTGTGCGCATTATAAAAGACGTTTGGAAACGTTTAGTGCGAATTGGTGGAATAGCAACAAGGTAGGGATGGTAACTTGCAGTGCGTCTAGATGTTAGTTAATATTTTATAATTCCAGTTAATGGGTTGTGGAGGTCTGGTAGGCAGCCGCTCCACGTAAAATACTGGTATTTAGCTGAATCCGGTTTGACTGGAAGCCGACCCCAAACATAGTTGGGAAAAGGCTAGGCAGGCTAGGTTTTGGTAAAGATTTAAAGACGGATTTTCGGTTTTTCGGTTTAGACGGATGCCTTTTCTTAGCAGAACCAGTGGCCAAAGTATATTATTCTTTGTTACATTTGAACATTGAACCAGATGACGCCAGAACCACTATTGATTCTACTTTCTCTCGAAAAGAAAAAGTGAATCAGTAAAAGCGAAATTGTGAAATAAAAATAACAACACCAATTTGTTTTCGACTGTTATTAGGTATGTGTATCAAAAATAAACTCGTCAGAACTGATGGAGCCTTCACAATTTGGATTATATGCATGAATTTGAGAATTTAGTAAATGCAAAGCTTAGATCACATGTACCTAATGTGATCGTATTGACCATGACAACAGCAGTTAACTTAGCATTGTATGCAGGCAATAAAAAGTAAAGTAAGCCTATATGCCAAGAATCAGTACCAATCATTCTCAATCCATAGCATCAAGTACCTCGGAATGCGTACACGCAGAAGGGCTACCGAGCTATAATACATACATAACAAGCTGCATGCATACTAAGAACAAAACTACTTACTCGAACAAACAAGTTGGCGTTAGAATAGGACACTCTTTTATAAGGAGCTTATGGGTAAATTAGCGCTTACATTCCGATTTTAGCATTTAAGTCACTGTGTAACATTTATAATGCTTGAAAGGGACGATACAGATTAGAGGATTTTATACCAGAAAAATGATATCGACGATTCTAATGTCCAAGATCTTAGCTTAAAAGTCATCTCACACCAATCAATTCAAAAGGAATGCAACCACCTACATTTTAATAAAGGAATGCCCACGCGCGGCCCGCTCGTGACGATCATTGACCCGCCGGCCACTGGGTGAAGGTCACGACTGACTAACGGTACTGGTGACGTCAGAGCTGATTAACAACACATTGTATTAGAAAGTGGAGATGAAGACGTACAAGTGAATGATGAGCCAATGGATAAGACAGGTGACTGATTGAGTACCAGTGGGGCTGAATGACATGTATCTGATGGTAAGTCAACGGGGGCTTATGACAAACGACTGATACACCTTCACATCTATGAGACGTGACTGATAGTAGAACCGATGGAAACACATAGTGAGAAGTGACTGATATCTTGTCAATGTAAGTGAGGCAGTGTGACTAGTTATTGATACAACACAAGGTTGGAATGAGCTTTAAGATGGGGAATTCTAAGAGGTTTCGGTCATAAACTCATTTGTATACTGAAAGTTTGTGGCTAGAAGAGAAAGCTATTTTGTTTTGGAGGAATCATTGGAATTTGGGTCATGTATGTGAACAAGTAGAGTTTAGTGAGACTGAATAGATTCAAAGACTCTATTCATTTTTCGATAGAGATTTAGTTTGTTTCTGGTTTCACTATCTTCATGCTCTTACGTCAATTTATTAATTCCTAACTATTGTAATTTCACAACTTTTTTTGTTTATTTTTAAATTGTCACTTGTAATGCGCTGCTAATACTGTTAAATTGTTGACTTTATCACTATTGTGGTCAATTACTTCAGTTTCAGGGCCAACGGCCTTAGTTTATGTAAAACTTGACCATTTCTCAAAGTCATGGCATGCCATTTATCACATTTATATAGGCATAGCTAATTTATTTTTTAGCTTCATTATTTCTCTAGTTCTCGCTCGATCATTATGATAAATGGTTCTGCGAATTTATAATACCTCTTGATTGCAAACGTGCCCTTAATTTGCTATTCTACTAATTATAGTAAAAAATTGCCTGTCTTTTGTTTTTTTTTTCTTCGTTCTAGGCTCAGCTTTTACTCATTAATCTCCGTTTAAGTTTGGCCTTAATTCCTTGACGACCGTTTAGGAGTCGTCCATGTATGTGACCAGAGAAAGCTTAACGGGACTTGTCGTATCCTCGGAAATTGGAAACGTGTGGTTAGGTTGACGATATACATATTGATTGCTTTGCCAACTCACGACGCAGATTCCAAAATATTCAATTCAGTCGCCAAAATAACAAAAGCGATGATTAGCGATTGTCATTTGTTATTCGGAAATTCAAATTCAGTTTGAACGGTATCGTCGATTTCTCAGAAGATATAATAAAAATGAAAAGAGTAGCTGAGATTTCATTCTGAAGTGAATGCGTGCGTCAAAAATCGTAGCACACAATAAAAATTACAAAGCATAGCAAATTGAAAATTAGAATCAAAATAATCATCTCAATTTTAGTGGGTTTATAGAGCAATGGCGGCCCAGAGACAATGGCACAATGGATAGCGAATGTAACTATTGGTCTATAGATTGTATTGGTATATAGTTCTACGGAGAGATCTATAAAATATTCAAGCGTAACGGAACCATATCGGACGCGTATCGACTGTCGATATGCTAGTGATTATTATCAATCGCTCGAATTCATAGATTCTTCATATAGTGGGACATTGCAAAACCGTGTTTTTTGTTGATCTTTTTCACCTTCTTATCTTTTGCTATCTATTTATTTGTCGATTTTTAGAATTTGAGAATCGTCGATACTGTTATCACGATTCGGTTAACGATTTTGTTGTCTTTCGTTTAAACAGAATTCTTGAGCGGGTTGTATAGCTTTTGGTCTTTTTAGACCTGGCAAATCAAAGATTTGTGTTTTGACTATTACGAAAATATGGATCCCAGAAAATGCTAGGCGATATAACGGCACACCCAGACAAAGATTGTGAGATGAACTTAACACCTTCCGACAGGATTTGTCCCCATTAGCGCAAAATAGAGAGGTCTGCAAGGAAGAGTGGATTGCCTTAGCCCTGCGGGACAGGGAAAATGGTCCAAAGTTATTATAGTTTCCTTTGAGTAACATACTTAAGTCATAATAAGCTATTTATAGGTTGCATACATTCTACAAAAACGGCTGCTATGTGCATCACCGATGCGGAAAAAACCTTAACCTCTTTTCATGAGTCTCAGATTTCAAAAAAGTGGAAGTGAACTCCAAGATGCGTTGACAGCGAATTGCACCAGTTGTTTGAGAGAAAGTTTTTGTTTATGTGCTGGCACCGTCCTCGAAACAAGACAGCTGATTTACATACGTTTATGTTGGTTACCGTTGCTGGCGGACTGGCGCCAGCGACCGAAACAAAAGCTGTGGAAATATTTGTAGTATTTAGGCTAAAAAACTGGTTTGGAACGATGAAGATGTTTATTATGTTAGTCAAAATTAGTCACTTTTAGAAGATCAAAGATGGAGTTACAGTCAATAACGGGACAAGGAAAACACACGACGGTGTAGAAGATATTAAAATTCTGGTTATTGAATATTTTGCTGTGAAGCCAGCGACCGAAACCAAAGCTGGGGAAATATTTGCAGGTCTGGTGAGGAACTGATTTGGTATGATATAATTATATAATAAAATTCCAATCATAGTTTCGAGATGAATTTTGTCAGAAAGTCAAACAAGAAGTACCACACATAAAAAAATAGCGGGACACAACCAAGTTTAGTAGAAGATGAAGACAGAAGTGAGCTGTCAATGACGTTCTAATATGTTAATCCAAAGTAGGCACTACTTTGAATATATCTCTTCAGCACACTCAATGATATACATATTTATATAGGGTTTTTTTAAAGTGTGCGTGGACGGCCAAATCCGAAACTATGAGGAATATTGAAATACTCTGCAAAGAGTCTCGAGCCCGATCCTCATGAAAACTAAAACTGCATCATTGGATTATAGAAATAAGGACAAATCTTAATGAAGTTTCGAGACAAATCAGATTTGAATAAATTAAAACACTAAGTAATGTGTTATCTAACACGAAATTGTCAATAGAACGGATGACAAAATCATTAGCATCGTCCATCATCATTACAGCATCGAAATTATCACAGCTCTCAGTTTCAATAAATTAAGAGTTTGATACTTAGTTGTGATTGCAATTGTAACGCTGGCATCCGTGAAATATCCAATTCACAGATTGGCTGACGACTTTATACAAATAAAGTTATTGTAATTTCAAATGGAAAAATCGAGTTACAATTTAGCAAGAATTGAATTCATTCGCACGTGGTATGACGATGAGATCATTTTATTTAGCCTACACTGTCCCATAGCCAAACCTCTCCCAGAATTTTCTAAGTATACTTTTCCTGAACCACATTGAAACAGCCCTTGCGGGAGGGCCACTGTGGCGAAGGGTTGCCCCCAAGGGGGAGTTCTTTCACCATTACTATGGAACCTCGTCGCAGATAACCTAGTTAAAAGACTCAATGATAAAGGATACTTTACCGTTGGCTACGCAGATGACATAACCATAATAATAAACGGAAAACACGATATGCAACCTCATGCGCCAAGCCTTGAAAATAGTAGAGGACTGGTACAAAGAATATCAGCTAGCAGTGAACCCTGCCAAAACCGAACTGGTCCTCTTCACCAAGAAGAGGAAGTTACCAACACTAGAATTACCACGGTTGTTCGGAACCACCCTCAGCCTTTCAACTGAAACCAAATACCTGGGCATATATCTGGCCAAGCAGTTGAATTGGGCGAAGCACACTGAATACACTACCACAAAAGCCAGTATATGCATGTGGCAATGCAAACGCACGCTATGTAGGAACTGGGGTATTAGCTCCAATACAACCCACTGGTTATACACCACAGTTATCAGACCGACCGACCGACTTGAGCACAGCACAGAAAGACCTTGAGAAGCTGCAACGGCTCGCCTGTGTGGCAATCACTGGCAGTATGAGAACGGCACCCACTGCGGCCCTGCAGGCTATGCTGGGACTGCCACCACTGCACCATATAGAGCAGGAGGAAGCGGCCCTAACGGCCTTCAGGCTCAGCACAGCTGGCACTTTAAGGAAAGACTCTAGAATCAAGCCATTCCAAAAGCACTATAACATAGTGCTAACACAAGAATCGGATGACCACTCAGGTCCCAAAGAGCTAAGAATCTACACTGATGGATCAAAGACAAGTACCGGAACAGGAGTTGGAGTTTACTCCAGCGACCTCAACATTAGAATATCCAGACCACTAGGAAAGCTCAATACCGTTTACCAGGCGGAATGCGTGGGCATTATCCTAGCGATCCATGCCATAGAAGCCAGGGGAGTCACGGACACTCATATTCGTATACTCTCCGACAGCGCCTCAGTTCTCCAATCCCTAAATAGAAACTACACCACCTCGAAACAAATACAAGCGCGTCACGGTGACAAACCGCAACACTGTGACGCTGCAGTGGATAAAAGGACACAGCGGATCACTAGGAAATGACGCGGCCGATGAACTGGCCATCACCGGACACTGCTCACTGAATAAGCATTTCCACCCACTAGGTATAACAGACAGTCCTCTGTGCAGAGCATGCATGGAGGAGGAGGAAACGGTGTCGCACGTGCTCCTTGAGAGCACCTCTTTAGGAGGACTGATCTGCTTCTGAAAGGAGGTTGGCTGGTTGGAATGACGGCCGCCATGGCCCACGCAAAATGGTCCAACATCAGGACTAAGTACGGAAACCATACCCCAATAGATAGATAGACAGCCCTTGCGGTTGGCGTCTAGATCGTCTCTCCACCTTTTCCTTAGCCAGCATCGGCGGCAACGTCCATCCTCAGGCGACGGCATCGTTATGACCTTATTAATTCCGTATATTAATATTTTACAAGTAGCTTAAAACCATTCAATCCAATTGCTGCTGATTTCCAAATGTCCATCAATTTACCTTAACTAAATCTAGAGAGTCATTGCCTTGCAATCAAATTCAACGCTGTTTAACAGCGCAATTGAGGGCAATTACCATAACTTGCTGGTCAATGTATGTAAGGAGGATAGCCAGGTGACATGGTTCGTCTTTTACAGTTACGAAACTACCGTTTATGTAATCAATTGCTTCAGGTTTTATTTAATTATGTAGTTTGGTCGAGCGGTAACCAAAGTGACCGTGTCTTGCAATGTTGCAGCCATAACTTTGGTTATCAATCATTGGACAGATTTTGTTAAATCTTCATGGTCAGCATAACATGTCTTATCTTATCTTCATTCGTCTCTATTCATCGCCTAATCAATAGTTAACTTCTTTATAGCCATATAATTTTTTTTCACACAATCCATCGATCGTTTCTCTGGTCTTCCTTAGCCCTTACTTAACTTAACCATCCAAATTCATATTTATTCCACATTTTGTCAAATCTTTGACAACATTTAGGTAATTCCAGAGTGTTTTTTTACCCATCAGTATTTTAGGGGAAATAAAATCCCCTAAAATACTGATGGCTAAAAAAAAACACTTTGCTTGGGCTTTTCAAATACCTACTGTCTAGTGTGGTTCTCGCATAACAAGATTGGCCCTTGCAATTTATAAACAACTATCTTTTGCCCGCGAATTTGTACGCGCATATCCCGTTTTTTCCGTTCCCGTACAAATTTTCTGTTCTCGTATAGCCTATAGCCTTCCTCATGAATGTGGCTATCATATACAAAAATAATTTTCCAAATCCGACTGGTAGTTCCAGAGATTAAAGCGTTCAAACAAACAAACTCTTCATTATATTAAGTAAAGATATTGATATGACCGCTTCTGCCAGCGACTTCGCCCGCTTCAAAGTCGGAAAATATCCTAAGGAAACAAACTCTGGAGAAAAGAAGTATTCTACCACCTAAATCCGTTTAGCCGTTAAGATGTGAAAAGGTAACCAAGACAGAGTTACTTTCGCAATTACAAGAATTATATATGTATGGCAACCTTTGCCTCTTACCACGGAAAACAAAACACCAAAGGGATTCGAAATTTAAACACCGCCCACAGAGAAACGTTATCACCAGAGCGTACAAACAATTTTCAGCAATCGTTTCTCTCCAATGTAGACCAATTTTGCCTTACTCCTTTTGTAATCGCACAATTTCTCTCCGATCGCAAGACTTGAGCGGTCGCTTTCTACCTCTGCTGCACACACAACTACGCCTGCACTTATTTATGTGGATATTTTTCATTTCCATTGATTTTCTTTCGCAGAATTCATTTGTAATTGAAATTGGTTATGAATAACTGTCAATGAAATCGTTTCTTTAGCTGTCAGATGGGAATTTAAACTTGAAAGAAGTTTGTGCTTTCAGTGTCGAATTAAATACTTTTAATTTTGTACCACTAACGTATTTATGATTCTTATAAATATAGATGAAAGGAGTTTTAAAAATAAAGCTCGCTGGGTCTGTTGCTTGACTTAGATATTCTTACATATTATTATTCTTATAGATTAAAAATATGTTATTACTTACCAAAAATATTAACGTATTTCGCGCCATATTTAACGCAGAAACCGTAGAAATAATATATCACAACACTAAATGAAAGTAGCACAGTTCACATGAACATTCAATAACTAAATAATAAAGTCAAACAAAAAAAAAATGATTAAAACAAAATTATTTTCCAACAACTTTCGAATTGGCGCGCTTGCGTGAGCGGTCGGCGTAACTTTTAAAATGTTTTTTTTTTCGTGGCGAAGGCGCGGTCGCGTGCGGCCTGCTGCGACGTTCGGAAGTGTTCACTTCTTCGCTTAGGAGCTGACTGGCTGCTAGCGGGACATGCGAGAGAACGGGAAATTGAAACTGTTTGGAGAGAGGACATCACCTAGAGCTGTCAGTACGCTAACGTTGAATGTTTAGGTAGGTATGTCAAAAAACAAGATTGTTTTTGTAGTGCAATAGAGACATGTGCCTTCTTTTTCAGTCGACGTAGCCTTTCCTTAATTGTCGTAGGAATCCCTAAGGTGTCAGGAAACTCACGACTTTCTATCAAGTGTCACACACAGTGTCATCATGTCACATGTGTCCTGCATTGCCCCCTTCAATTAAATATTAAACGCTGAACTCCGTACTCTCGTACGTCTCACGACACTCACATATTTCTTTCCTTAAGCATCAGACACTATATTCTCAAGTGACATGCGCCATTCACGAGTTCCTTTTCTCGAGTGTCAGACGCTGTCAAGTAATATAACAATCCCCACACCTTTCCCTAAAATATCAATCACTACTCTCAAATAGCTCGACACTAACGATTTACTACGTAATAACCCTCCAAACATTCATGTCATATCAATCCTTTTACTTGGCACACTTTAAATTCCCAATCTCACCGGACAGCAACTCTATAGAGTTCCTCGCGGCGACGCGCGACGGTCGCGGGTACTGTGTAGTAGATCATTGAATGGGAGGTGGTTGTAGGCCGAATAGTCGTCGCTCGTTTACTAACAAGGTGCAACCGAAGAAAAACTGGATTTTTCGATCACTGATAAGTTTATTTACCACCCAATGTTGGTCAGAATATCTATCTTTAGAGGGTAGGCGATGCAGCATAACCTCCTTGGATATTATCAGTATATTGTAAATGTGTACCTAAGTCTGCAATTTTCCCAAAAACTTTTGAACAAATTCCACCTTATTTCCTATTCTAAAGGAACTCTTTTTTCCTACTCTTTCTCTGTTATTTTCTGATGCATTTCGTTGCGGGACCCAACTTGACCCAAGACAGTTGAATCGTTTCTCCGGGACTAGTCGAGTTTCCTTATCTCGGCGTTTTTTGATGTTTACAGATAGTATGGTATTTCATTAACTGCTTCGTAATCTTGTTGGTAAATTAGATAGACTATTGTTATGTGATTGTTCTAATATAATTGTTTGCTTCTGCGCCTAACATTATTTAAAAGCAATGAATCACATTCACGTTAAAAGTAGTTTCATGTAGTATTTGTTACAGGCGCTGCTACTTAAAATTTATGGCTTGCATGAATAACAGTGGTCATTAGAGTCAAGTTGCCACACCAATTAAGGTTTTTAAGGACACTTTGGCAAGAGGTTAACTTAAGACGTAAACGTCATTTTATTGTCAATTAAACTAATGTTAGAAAACTTAACAGACAGCATTGAGGCGTCAAAGGTGTTAAGTCTGCGCAGTTGTGTCTGGTGGCTGTCTGAGGAGCTCGTGGCTAAATAATAACAGCCGCATGGGTCGATCTTTAAGGTTAAGCACCGCTGCCGAGGTTGGTCTGTGGATGGGTGACCATCTTAACGTACCGAGACTCCTCCGTGCCTCGGAAAGCACGTTATGCCGTTGGTCCCGGCTGTCATTTGTAGATCTTTGGCAGTCGTTACGGATAGTCAGAAGCCAGGTAATCTGACACCAGTCTTGCCAAGCAGTACCGTGTTACCCAGTTAATGGGTTGTGGAGGTCTGGTAGGCAGCCGCTCCACGTAAAATACTGGTATTCAGCTGAATCCGGTTTGACTGGAAGCCGACCCCAATATAATTGGGAAAAGGCTAGGCAGATGATGATGACGCCTCAATGCTGTCTGTCATTTAGGGCACGTCAGTTTACAGAAAACCCTCATTGATTCTATCATAATCGACGATCTGTGGTCCTATTGCGAGTTTTAGACAAAGGTTATCAACACTAACAATAGGTCTGAGAGGCCAGAAGACCCTATATTATATTGTAGTCTGTGCGAGTCAGACTCTAGCACGAAGGGTTCCGCACCTTAAACCGAAATAAAAACACGTTTCTTTCATGTGAGCCCCCTTAATTTTTTTATTAAATTATTTTTGTTTTTATAGCGGCATTACAAATAATACACACTTCAACTGTCTAACTATTGCGGTTGTTGAGATACAGCCCGCTGACAGACAGCTGGACGGACGGACGGCGGAGGCTTAATAATAGGGTTGGTTACCCTTTGGGTACGAAACCGTAAATATGATTTTTTTCGTAATTGTCACCAGACGGCGGTTATTGAGGATCCTCCGACCACACGGGTTGTGTCTGGCGGACAACTGGCGCAAATACCCTACGGTAGTTGTCGGGCTGTTGATGTTTATATATATATATATATATGTCGAATCGACTGGAGAACTTTAATAGCATGACGTAAGATTTTTGTGACGTTTGGCGTTCTTGTAGTTTATATGTGGCGAAATGGATTTACTACATTAAATTACCATCAATCGACTATAGATCAATGAAATTAATTCGGTTAAACTGCTTAAATACCAATTGACTTCTAAGTTCAAGCATCATCAATATCGAGACTAATATTAAATAGTACTACCTAATTGATTGCTTTTTTAGACCTTATGATCAAGGAACTAAGCAAAATGATGCGCCATACCGCAAATGACAGCTGTCAGATATAAAAGAAAACTAGATAATATCAACTACTTGTTAAGGCTGACTGCATGCGTGCGGTTTCCTGATTAGGTTTGCTGATAATGAATTCAGATTCGGAGACCAGCCTTAAATATAACATTTCCAACAAGGCGCACACTTTATTTATTTTCCGAATAAGAAGAAACCTGACATTCCTTTCGAAAACAAGCCGTGCGTTCGGGAAGAACAGAAAAAGCCGAATGAATTCATCCCAGACGCAGCGCCCGCAAACATTCTTGACAATGTGCCGCACACGAACGGTCATTTCCGATCAAAACCGCAGAAAGATTTCGTTGACCTCCTGTAAACCTTCGATATTTTTTTGATTCTTCGTTCAAAATTCGAACATCTGCTCTACTCCCGCGGAATTACGAATCTGAATTCCTAATCAGGAAACTGTACGTATCCGGCCAGCCTTAAAGCGACATACAAAGACTTAATCCATAGTTAGTGACTAATTTGAAAACAAACGATAAAAAACACAAACAATGGATATCGCAGCAAAAACAAAATAATTATTGATTGCAATTAAACTGTATCACTTAATTGTTTGATTGGAAATGTCGGTCAAGTGGCAGTAGGTACCAACTCACATGCGGCGGATAGCAGGACCGAAAATTTGTATAGATTGCCTGTCCGTCCAATCGTGTTGTCATTAATTCTTAGTGGTTAGGTGGTAAAAATATATAAATAAATTTAATTTGGTTTGTTTCTGTTATAAATGCTTCTTAGGCTAGAAGATTCCAAGTTTCCTGTTTTTGTTCCATTCTCTATAATATTCCAAGGACCGTTGCAGGAAGCGTACTGTAGTGTCTCCATAGGAAAAAAAACGACCGAGTGCGAGTCGGACTCTCACACGAATGGTTCCGTACCATGAAACGAAAAAAAAAACGCCCTTTAACTTTTAATTTAATTAAATTTTTATTATTTGTTGTTGTAGCATTAGAAATACACAACTGTGAAAATTCAACTGTCTACCTATTACGGTTCTTGAATTACAGCCCGCTGACAGACAGACGGACGCACAGACGCACGGACTGACGGACAACGGAGGCTTAGTAATAGGGTTCCGTTGGTTACCTGTCGGGTACGCCGGGTTTAGCTTAGGCCGTTAATTATGCGGCACCGTTCAATGAAAAGGCTAGGCAGCTAATTGAGCAGCTGAGTAAGCCAGTTGGCTGCGACATATTATGTATTTGTACATACTATGAATAATTCCAGATTGAGATGAGACACGCACCTGACCAAACTACGTAAATTAATTGTCATTCATAAGGAAACTACTTATAAGTCGTCTGGGAATACCCCGGCGACTGTTTTCCTTAAGCGTGAGTACACGATATATACAGTTTGTTTATAAACTTCTTGATAGTGATAGTGTGGTTGATATTGTATTAAATATTTTCGCAGGTCATCTAATTGCGATACATTTTTTTAGTAAATATTCACTCAACTGATGGAGCAGGCTTGCCTAGAAGTAACCTGTTCACTCTTGACTTAAAGACCCCCAAGTTGTAGCTATCAGGAAACACACACTCTGGGACGAAATTCCACGTCACAAAATGAAACTTTCCTAATTTAAAATTTTGTTTAAAATCGATAAATTTACATAATTCGCACCTTTAAAGTATAACCGTTACTAAACGAAATTATGAAATTTTATAGGGGAGTCAATATTAGAAAATAGTCACTATTTTTAGATAGATGGCATTGATACCTCAATTCATGAAAATTTCCGTTTAGTAACGGTTTTACTTTAAAGGTGCGAATTGTATACAAGTATGTTTGTGTATTTCTTAATTATAATTAGAATAATTTATTTATTGGCACATAAGGTATTAGACATTACCAATTCACAAAAATAAGAATAAAATAAAATGAACAGTGAATGCAACAGAAATGGCCATGGGCCCCAAACTAGGCACAGCCTGTATCTTGATGGCCCAGAATAACTGAACAAGCAGATTTAATTTTATGTATGAATCATGACAAAAATTACTGAACAAGCAGATTTAATTTTATGTATGAATCATGACAAAAATTAAGAGTAAAATAATTATAATCAGAAACAATAATTTAAAACTACCTGAAATATCGAATGAAGAATAATTTTCTAGCTACAATTAAAATTAAATTCAATTACAATTCACAATCGAAAACAAAATTCAAATTCAAAATACTAAAAACAAATAAAATTCTGAATTCATATAAAAGTCAAAAATACAATACAACTCACTATTAAAATTAAAGTTTTCAATAAAAATTATAAGCCAGAAAAAAAACCGGCCTTTTGCGAGTCGGACTCGCGCACGAAGGGTTCCCTACCATTATCTATAACAACGGCAAAAAAATCACGTTTGTTGTATGAGAGCCCCCCTTAAATACTTGTTTTATTTTAATTTAATTATTTATTATTGAAGTGAGTATATAACAAAATATTCTGTGAATATTTCAAGCGTCTACCTGTTGCCGTTATCAATATCGAGCGAAAATGAGCAAAAAAATCACGTTTGTTGTAACCCCCCTTAAATATTTGTTTTATTCTGTTTTTTAGTATTTATTGTTGTAGCGGCAACAGAAATACATCATCTGTGAAAATTTCAACAGTCTACCTATCACGGTTCATGGGAAACAGACGGACAGACAGACAGACGGACGGACAGCGGAGTCTTAGTAATAGGGTCCCGTTTTACTCTTTGGGTACGGAACCCATAAAACAGAAAAAATGTGATTAGTAAATAATTTAAAAAAAACACTGGACCACCAGTGTTCGCAAGCGCTACTTTTACGGGTTAGATTTCCTCGTGGCACTAAGTGTCATTAGGTTTTCCTATAAAGAAATTCTCGGTAACAGTCCAGAGCGTGGACCATAGAATATACACTATAATACTGGTAGTGGACTTTGGCCCGGTTTGTGGAAATAAGCTCGCCCCCATTACATGCTGTCGAAATGTTCTTCGAGTACATCTCCGCCTAAAGCTTCCGAGAATACAGAGCCACAGAGTTGATGCTGTGGTATGTTTGTAAATAAAATCTTAAAATAATGTTATGTACGAAATGAAAAAGATAAACGTCTTCATTGTTTATGTTCCACTGAATATTTCTGAATTAAATTTTCCTTGTGTGTCTTACCTACTTTTCCTAAGATGTCAACAAAACGTTGGAAAGTCACGCATCAACATAATACATATCTACTTTACGATCAGCTCAAGGAGATTTACTGCGGTGACTGACACATAGGTCTACATATATTTTATTATGATACATAGGTCAACTTTAAATACTCGAATTAGGTTAACCTACTTATTTACTTAATATAAAAATCAGCTCAGTGTTTTTATTTTTCAGAAATTCAGAGTGTTCAAAGACAAGAAAGAAACAAAGACCGTTTATGGCCAGAAAAGACGCACTAAATAAAATTAATCTAAACTTATTATATTTTAAAGAGGAAAGATTTGTTTGTTTGTTTGTTACGATTTGGCTCAAAAACTACTCGACAGATTTTAAAATTCTTTCACCGTTGGAAAGCTGCATCTTCTCCGAGTAACATACCACGCGGACGAAGTCGCGGGCGAAGTGCTAGCAGATAAATAACAGTACAGAGAATCTTTTTCAAAAAATCAGAAAAAGGTTAGTTCATTGACATTGTTTTTTGCAAAATTCAGACAAAAAAAATAGTTGACGATGTTTTTTTTTCCCTAAAAACAGTTAATTGAATGTGAAAAGTTGAGTACCTGACAAGGAAAAACTACAAACAATAACAAAAATTAAAATTACAGCAGAATAACCTTCCTGTTCCTTCACAAGCTCACACACAGCGTCAATATAAGCCCTGTCCGTTGCATGTGTCTTCAGTGTAAGTTCAACTGACCTACGATGAAGTTGAGTGTGTTGCTGTGTGCTGTGCTCGCGTGGGCAGAGGCAGCCCATCATCATCATGACCATGGACATGGGAATGGGACAGGTGATTGTGTTTAATAATTTCTGAATAAATCGAGAGGTTGGAAAATATTGTAATGTACATTTTCCATTTTGTAAACCCTATGCAAGCTCCACATGCGATGGGAATTAATTTTAGGGTTCCATATCCGTGAACGAAACTCTATTACTATTTTATATTGTCATATTAAATATCGATCTACTAATTCAGGTTGACCTTGTGTAGTGCTAATTGTGTTGGATAAGGAAAAAAAATTGTAAATATTGAAAACATATATAAAATAGGCAAAAAAAATTGAAAAGTCAATAAGACTTTGGATGTAAACACTGAAGTAACATAAACTTGTATATAGAAAGCTGAAGTGGTAGCAAATATTCGTTAAACGCCGCAAAGCCATGTGCAATAATTTCGAAACTGTCGCCTAGGTACATTATTATACTTACCTATTTGAAGGATTCGCAGCGGAGGATCTTCCATAAATTAAACTATTTTATTTCTGTGTAGAACGCCCCACCAGTCCACCGCTCGCGGAGCCTAAGGCGCACAGTGTATCCGGACAGTTCAAAGGATCCTGGATGCTGACGCGGCGCGGGAAGAGGTTCCAGGCCTTCAGGGGCATCCGGTACGCTCAGCCGCCAGTCGGGGAGCTGCGGTTCCAGGTATATAACACTACAATGTGGATAAACCTAAATAGTAAAGATTGCATCGTTCGAACGTTTGAATTTAAGCGTTCACCGCATATTTTCTCCAGCAATTTTGTTTTAAAAACCAAACCACTGAACTGATTTTGATTAAATTACTATGGGACCAATCGGAACAAATATCCTTTCACATGAAAAAAAAATATCAAATCGATTCATAAATGGGGAAGTTATGAGGTAATCATTAAAACAAAATACAACCGAATTGAGAAACTCCTTTTTTTGAATCGTTTAAAAAAAGACACCACAAAGTATAAAATAACTTTAATTTCGGAAGTCGGAGTTAAAATACGAATAAGCACCTAAAAACACCGACTTCCGAACACACACACAACAGACAACCGAGTGATCCTAATAAGGGTTCCGTTTGTCCATACAGAGGTTCGAAACCCTAAAAACACATGCATGCCTGTTTTTTTTTGGTCAGACTAAACTAGATGAGGCCGGTGTTCAGTTAATGTATTAGTAGATTGTATTATGAGAGCCATGTAGGTTAATGTCTGAGGTGGTCTTTAAAAAAAATGCCAGAAATATTTGAGTGGACTTGTCCAGATAATGCAACAACGTACGTTTTTCTGTCCGCCAGCCACCGCAGTTGATCACGAACTACACGACAGAGGTTGACGCCACACAGGAGGGCCCCGCCTGCCCGCAGCCCGTGTTCGACAACTATCCTGTGCATGAGGACTGTCTGCGACTCAACGTGTACACGCCTGAGGGGAAGCCGTAAGTAGATATCATACGTGTCACAGCATCACACTACAGTAGCGAAGGGACGCCACACAGGAGGGCCCCGCCTGCCCACAGCCCGTGTTTGACAACTATCCTGTGCATGAGGACTGTCTGCGACTCAACGTGTACACGCCTGAGGGGAAGCCGTAAGTAGATATCATGCGTGTCACAGCATCACACTACAGTAGCGAAGGGACGCCACACAGGAGGGCCCCGCCTGCCCACAGCCCGTGTTTGACAACTATCCTGTGCATGAGGACTGTCTGCGACTCAACGTGTACACGCCTGAGGGGAAGCCGTAAGTAGATATCATACGTGTCACAGCATCACACTACAGTAGCGAAGGGACGCCACACAGGAGGGCCCCGCCTGCCCACAGCCCGTGTTTGACAACTATCCTGTGCATGAGGACTGTCTGCGACTCAACGTGTACACGCCTGAGGGGAAGCCGTAAGTAGATATCATACGTGTCACAGCATCACACTACAGTAGCGAAGGGACGCCACACAGGAGGGCCCCGCCTGCCCACAGCCCGTGTTTGACAACTATCCTGTGCATGAGGACTGTCTGCGACTCAACGTGTACACGCCTGAGGGGAAGCCGTAAGTAGATATCATACGTGTCACAGCATCACACTACAGTAGCGAAGGGACGCCACACAGGAGGGCCCCGCCTGCCCACAGCCCGTGTTTGACAACTATCCTGTGCATGAGGACTGTCTGCGACTCAACGTGTACACGCCTGAGGGGAAGCCGTAAGTAGATATCATACGTGTCACAGCATCACACTACAGTAGCGAAGGGACGCCACACAGGAGGGCCCCGCCTGCCCACAGCCCGTGTTTGACAACTATCCTGTGCATGAGGACAGTCTGCGACTCAACGTGTACTCGCCTGGGGGGAAGCCGTAAGTAGACAACTGTCGGGCTTCGACCTGATGAATCCTGTTGGCCGATATTTAAAAAGCTTGACTTGTTGCCGTTACCTTCACTTTACATATACGAAACATGTATGTTTGTAAGGAAGCATAAGGAATTATTGATAAATGCAGATGATTTATACCCTCGTAACCGACGAGTCCCCGACAGGCTTGTACTGCATATACTTCCGAGACCAGCTAAATGTAACAAAAGTTGTGAGGCTATGTGTGTGCGTGTATAACTGTATATGTTACGGTAAGTGTGATGAATTGAAAATTATTAATAATTACCGAACATTATTAATAATTACTGAAAGTCGAGGTAAAAGTAAGAAATTATGGGTGATTTATCAAAGACTTTTTTGGCAATAACGTTAAACATGCGTATAAAAAATTTGTATCCTTATCACTGTAAGCTAAAACATGTCTGCTCCAGTTATGTTTTTGTATTCTGTCATCTTTTTATACCATGTTTTTAAGCAAATAAATATTATTCTTATTCTTCTTATCCAACTTCAGAGCTCGAAGAGCTTTTTATCAGGAAATAAAGGTATCTAGAACAGCTTGCATTGTCGTAATTTTATTTTTAAATAACCTTACTGCAGCATCACCCTCATCATAACTTTATATCAGCCGAAAGACGTTCACTGCTGGACAGAGGCCTCCCCCAACGGGTTGCCATAATCAGCACGCTTGGCAGGCGGGTTTGCGATCGCATTGAAGCTATTACAATACACAGAAAAAAAAAGAAAGATAAAAAAAGAAAAGAAAAATGATTGGGATTTCATTGATTGATTGATTGATTGATTGACAGAGAATGCTGCTGCCCATTCTCTGGTGAGTCCCCTTAGTCGCCTCTTACGACACCCGCGGGAATTGATAGGATGGTGCTATTCTTTTACGTCCGACACCAGACAGAACACATTTTCGTCCATACATCTCTATACAAGCTGTGACCTAATCAGTCATCCCCTTTCTACACATAAGTAGTACAATCAATAAAATCATTTCTTTGATCTTCCCCATACATACCTTGCTGTCTTTTCTCCTTCTGTCCTTTGTCACGTATCCTGAACAGAACGCTTGTTGCAGAAGCAAGCCACTACCAGTTCTCGTGTTTATACACGCGGGCGGCTTCTACTCCGTGTCTGGTCGCAGCGACCTGGCCGGGCCTAGCCATCTCATGGACAGGGACATCGTGCTGGTCACCATCAACTACAGGCTTGGATCTTTGGGTAAGTTTAATTGAATAAAGCAGATAAAATTAAACTGCTTGGGTACTTGTTTCTCCCTTTCCTACTATCACTCAACAATCTTTATATCTGTATACTTATCTATATACTGTATATACTAATAATAAGGCTGAAGAGTTTGTTTGTTTGAACGCGCTAATCTCTGGAACTACCATTTGGATAATTCTGTTTGTATATGATAGCCACATTCATGAGAAAGGCTATACGGGAACGGGAAGTTCCTACGGGAACGAAAACAAACGGGATATACGCGTTCGAAGTTGTGGGCATGAGCTAGTAGTTTATAACACCATTATTATTCTCTGCTATCTGAATATGAATGAATGATCTGGTGAAGGCCACCGCGGGAATCAACTGGATGCGAGAAGCAAAGGACCAGGGTTGATATGTTGACACGCGCATCTCGAATGAATTGATTTTTTCACCCTTCTTGCTGAAGTCAATAGGCCCGAGCTGCTAACGAGCTGCTAAAAAAAACGGGTTGCACTCCGGCAGAAGTGAAAACTTGAACATTAACGTTGTGCATTTTTGATATTTTGCGGATATAAAATATATTCATTTTGCGGCGGTCTACTCTCCCTCAGTCTTACGAATTTTCGATCAGGTCACATGTCCTGACGCGGGTTTAACATTTTTTATCCATTCCAAAAATTACACAACGCCGCTAAAGAAGTTTTCACTTCAAAAACAAGACCTGACTTTTTGAAATTTAATTAATACACTTAAAAATAAATACATTCTACCAAAAGTCAACAATGTGTACGGGATGAGGTCTGCAGAATATTTAGTACCTTACCTTCCTTAACAATCTTCCAGAAGACTTGCTTGTTATACAAAATGAGTTCGGAAAGTTATAAGTACGAATCAAAACGTTTCTTTATACGTAAGTTTAATGTATTATTGTTAATATATTTAAAACATCACTGTTGTAAAAATTAAATGAACGGCTCGCCAACACACAGATAAACCCTAAGGGGTTTTCGTTGTATGGCAAAAACAATTGTAATATAGATTGCTTTTATTTCCAAAAAAAAATCATGGAACGTCTTTCCACCGAAATTACGTTAATGTCAAACTTTTTATTTCCAACAAGTTTACTCGAAAGTTGGCTCCTATTCCACCGATTTTAGACCCGCAAGGAAGCGACCTGCTCACCAGTGGAGAAAAGTGCGGTGGCCAGGCTCCATAACGGCCTTGCCATGTTCGGGCGTCTATTCCGCCTCGGCTGCAATCACAAAGATCACACTTGCATCAAAATGCTCTATTACATCATATTTCCTGTGTGATTAGAAAAAGGAACGACATCACCCTTCGAGAAAAGGTGCCGTTCACTCGGTTTGGTCAAATCGTATTTAGATAAAGTCTACTTACTGCTCAGAGTACCTACTGAGTTTCTCGTCACACTTATTTACAACTTCACCCTTTCCCCCAGGCTTCATCAGCACAGGCGACAAGTTCGCCCCCGGCAACAACGGCTTCAAGGACCAGGTGATGGCGCTGCGTTGGGTGAAGAGAAACATCGCCGCCTTCGGGGGAAACCCCGAGCTCGTCACCATCTCAGGGTACAGCGCCGGCTCCTTCAGCGTCATGCTGCACATGATCTCGCCCATGTCGAGAGGTGGGTGGTAGAATATGTCCATTTTCAACCATTCCTCTGGGTTCCCTTAGCATTCCCTCTGGCAACAACGGCTTTAAGGACCAGGCGATGGCGCTATGCTGTGTGCAGCGGAACGTGGCCGCCTTCGGGGGAAACTCCGAGCTCATCACCATCTTAGGGTACAGCGTCGGCTCCTTCAGCGACATGCTGCACATGATCTCGCCCATGTCTAAAGGTCGAAAGGGTCTGGACAAAGAGACATTTCATCAGCGATTCTTTCGACGAGTCAACTAATGTTTTGTAGTCCGAAAAATCGCGTGACATTTCTATCTATATAAAAAAAGGAGAATCCTTGTCTTACCTGCCTTGTGTTATGAAAAGTACCTAGATCATTTTATAAAAAAATCTAAAGTCAAACGTGGTGAAAATCACTCAGTGTTTCTTATTTCTTTTCAATACAATAACAAAAAACCTTGCCATTGAGTAAAAATCATCTACAGCAAATGGATATTTTATAAAAAGAACAATAAAATTTTAAAGAGAAAAATGCAAAAAGATTCTCTCCGGCGGGGAATCGAACCCCGGTCTCCCGCGTGACAGGCGGGGATACTTACCACTATACTACCGAAGACTTATTAATTGAGTTTAAATTAAGAGCTAGTTTCTACTAATAGAATTCCCAGCTACTTGCGACGTGTTTCAAGGCTTATCAATAACCATTTCTTGTTGCGATAATAATACTTGTCCGCAGAAAAAGAAACAGATAATCTTGCCTGCAATTTTATTGTTGTATCTACTTAAATATGTAAATATCATAATCTTGCACACACCCACGCCACGATTGTCTTCGATACGTAGAACTAAGTATTATAAATACCTACTAACTTTTCTAACTATGCCTTTTTTTAACTATGCTGAATATTTTATTAGTTTTCAGGATGTTGTCAAATTGTTAAGCTCATCGAGGTCTTAGATATTCAATAACTTTGCTCGAATGCCTGGTTACTGAACGTGAAATGCTAGGTTAGATTTCGGAGTTTTTGAAAATGCTATTTTAACTTTGATATTTCTCTCCCCTAAAAAACGAGATATTAACATATCTTCCTCTCCACTAGGTCTCTTCCACCGAGCAATCTCCATGAGCGGCTCCCCCGTGTCCCAGGTGGTGATCCCGCGCCATCAGCGCCACCTGGCGGTGAGGCAAGCAGAGCTGCTGCAGTGCCCCACCAACTCCTCGCAGCAAATCATGGACTGCTTGAAAACCAAGACCTCAAAGGAGCTCGGGGACTCGCTCACTAAGATGTTTGTAAGAATCTAGGAACCTTTGTTGACGATTTTTTCTATAATGAAATGGACTGACAGTAGGGAAAGCCCTTTTTTTGTTTTTTGATGGTCTGTCTCAGTTCAACCTTAGGAGGTTGTCAACTCCTTTACCGGACTTGCCTGTGGCGGCCTTAATATCAATATTAAAGCCTCCAGCCAAGGCTTATTAAAAACTTACAAACTAAGCGACTGCACGCTAAGGGAGGTACGGGCCTCGGCTCAGGGCGTCACTGGGGGGAGGACAGTTAGGGACGGGCTGGATCGAACCAGGTAAGGAAAGCCAGCAGGTCATATTTATAATCAGCGACAATTCGGCTAGTCGGCCAATCTACAGGGTTATTTGTAAAGCACTTACAACGCATGATTATAATGCATGTTTTTTTCTATGAGACCAACCCTGAAAAATCAAAAAAACATCCGACTGTTTCATACAAAATGCAAAATTTAGCCGATATAAATGTATGAAATAGTTGAAATTTATTTCAAGTTTTCGGGGTCGATCTAGTGAATAGAACTGGGTTCGAATGTCTGGGTAATATGTTAACAATCTTCACGTATGATCAAGAAATTACTCCGCTTGACATCACGAACCATGTCCATGTCTCTGTTCTCTGTTCAGGACTTCGGCTATGACCCCGTCCTCCTGTGGGTACCGGTACAAGAGCAGCCGTTGGGCCAGGGTGAGATGTTCCTGCCCAAGCAGCCGCTCGAAGCGATATGCGGCGGAGAGCTGCAGCCGGTGCCTTACATCATCGGCCAGACGCAGGACGAGTTCTTCTGGAAGGCTCTTGGTGAGTAATAGAATATTTACTAGAACTAATCCTTACTAATTACAAAAGCGAATGTTTTTTTTTCTTGTTTGTTACGCTTTCACGCCTAAATGGCTGAACCGATTTTGATGACTTTTGGTATAGAGATAGATGGGACCTTGAAGACGGCCGAACCGACCGTGGGCAAAAGCTAGTAGGTGAAAAACCTCGTCTGCTCTTGAATTCTACTTACCTACCTCTTAGAACTGAGTTTGAATTGATGAACGTCTCTTTTCCCAAAGTTTGGTTCAATAATTATAAATAAAAGCTACACGGTGAATATTCATCATCACCATAATTAAACTGTTTCTGCTGCATTAATGCCGTGAAAAGGAAATCATTCTTATTTGTCGCTGTACTATGAGACATTATGCCTAGTACCGTGTCATTAATAACATTACAAGTCTGGCAAGACATTCTGCCAGACTCGCTGTCTCATCTAGAGGTGTAGGGAGCCCTTCAGATCTTCCTACTCGTACCAGCCATTGCAGTCAATAATAGAATGAATAGAATATCTCTTTATTTAAGTATCCACGACTCAAAAATGGTTAGTAAACCTCAAGTCCGTACTGGTGTAAGTAAATACTGACATTACACAAAACAATGAATACAACACAAATAATTACATACACCGCTGCGCATCTTTTAAACAAAGCAATAACAACTTTCAGACGTCCTCCGCAACGCGTCCGCTTTCGAGTCTTGGCGCTCGGACTGGCCGCGCCTGGCCAACATCGCGCTGTACCTCTCCGGCAACAACACCACCGTGCTCACGGCCGCCAACAAGCTGAAGGAGGCGTACCTCGGCGGCAAGGAGCTGGCCAATGACACCGCCAGCTCTGAGGGCTTCGGGAAGCTGTACTCTGACGCTATAATTGTCTTTGGAGTTCACAGGTGAGGGAATCTAATCGTTTGTAATGAAGTAACTAGAGGAGCAGCATAAGTTTTGGTCAAATGGTGACTGAGAATATTTTTTGGAACATTACACCTACTTGTGATCCGTAAGGATCTGCAGTTTCACAAGAAAGAAACACGGGAGTTGGTGAATAAAACACGTTTTTTCACATCTCCATTTCTGAATTGAACTATTGTACATGTCTCATGAACTTTTTGTCACTCTCTACTGTGGCTCAATAATTACACCCGTGCGGCTCTGGGTCGAGTCTTCCAGGTTATGCAATTTTTGCCGAGATCGGTGATCCGTGGACCATCCATAACATGCCGAAGCTTCGGCGCCAACGATTTAACGTGCTTTCTACAACAACGATGGGAAGGCTTGTCAGGGTCTCTATGTGATACCTTCTCTAGCGTGTTCAGATCTTTTCGTTCTGATCACCGAAATATGTTCTGTTCACCGTATTTTGTGGCCAAAGCCATTCAGTATCTATTGATGTTTTAGGTGTTGACGACTTTTGTTACTTTGTACTTGCTCATCTACTTTGTCGCTGGCTGTACAACCACACTTCGATTTTAATCTAGTAGATCTTCACTAACAACATTCCTCTGCCCGTAGACTGGTGAATTTGATGGCGCGCCACTCGCGCCAGCCGGTGTACTACTACGAGTTCGGCTACGTCGGCAACAGCAGCCACTACGTCGACCCCGCCACCAGGAAACCCATCGGTGAGAACCACTTCTGGTTCCTTATAGGACATCCTAAAGATTTTTTTTTTTTTTTTTAGTTTAATATGGGTTTGCTCTTGACTCTAGTCTAGGTCATAAATGACAGAGACAAAATCGACGATGGAGCAAGCTTACCCAGAAGAAGCCTGTTCACTCTAATTTTGAAGAGATTAGGGTCCTATCCATCCATCCATCCTTGCTTAGAGATGGTAGTAACTTATCCACAAAAACATAAATGTGAAAGAAAGCCAAGTTCTTCCTTCGTATACGAGAATCGAGATCTAACTGTTTAAAGTTCTCTCGAAGTTTCTAACATTAAAGCTTCTGCCATGTACACAGCACCACATTTTTCAGTTGCATTAAAAGAATATTTGTTGTTCGTTGCCCCTTAACAGTGCGTCTTGGCAAGTTTTCACCAACAATTTCAGTGCAATTTAATGTGTCAAATTGCCAAGCTGCCTCGTTTTACTTACTACCGTTTCGATGGCCGGTAAGCATACGAATACGCACATCGATTATCGTGCAGCTGATACACGTGAATGTCAACAGTATAGCTTGTCAGCCATTAGACCAAATGCTTACCGTGTTTCGGAATAATTCGAAACAGTTACCGCGGCCCTGAAACTCAAAGGGCATTTGCAGAAACACGGGAGGCTCCTATGCCTACCGTCACACATTAGTCCCCTTTTCTACATTCTATGTTATCGTCCACAGCGGCAGTCCACCACGACGACCTGCTGTACCTGTTCAACGTGAGTTACATCTTTCCCTCCATCCCGCTCTCGGACAGTGAAGACTCCAAGATGGTGGACAAGATGACCGCCATCTTTGACAACTTTATGAGATACGGGTGAGTACTTCAAATCATGCAGAGCACTTTGCCATAAACATGGTGAGTTAGATTACCAAAATAATGTTTGTCGTTGTTGAGTGTGATGTGGCTCTCGTAGCATTAAGAGCCATTTCTACTCCCGGGACCAGGTCATAAATATTTCTCAGTAAACTGAAGGATTATTCGTTAACTAGCTTTTGTCCGCGACTTCGTACGCGATAACCCGTTTTTCCCGTTCCCGTATACTGAATCCGACTGGTAGTTCCAGGTAGTAGCGCGTTTAAACAAACAAACGAACTCTTCAGCTTTATTATTAGTATAGATATAGTATAGATGATGTCGAGGTGCTAAATGGTCTGGTCATGTGCTAAATGTCAGGCACTGATGCTATGACTGTTTGCCATGTTTTCAGAATTCCTTCAAGCTTACTGTTGAATATTGATCTGCTTAGCATGGGAACATGCGGTCAAACTAACTGGGGTTCGGGCATATTTATATTCCACATCAGGAATTTCTCACCAATAGCAGCCCGTAGTTTGAATTGGCCTTGGAACGTGGCAATACTTTCGGTTTCTCTTGGGAGGTACAAGAGACTTTCACGAAATAGATGGGTACTCTTTGTTGTACACACAACATAACAAATTGCAGTAAGGGCTTAAAAAATACTCGAGTGTAACAATGGGCGCTTATCGCTAACAGCCTTTGGATTTATTGGACAGAGAAGGAGAAAAGAGTATATTTTCTCTGTTAAGATGTACAATAAAGAGTACATATATCCAGTTATCTATGCATCTCTGCTTAACCCCACAAGGAACAGTTATGATGTTACGTTATGTTACTCCTAACCAACATTATTCTTCATCCCCAGCGACCCAAACCCGAAGCCTGAAACTCCGCAGCCGTCCGTCTCCTGGCCGCAGTACAAGCCGCAGCAGAGGAAGTACCTGCGCATCGACAGTCCCTGCAGCGTCGGGGAGAACCTTTTCGAGGACCGGTTCCGGGTGTGGGAGGAACTGTTCCCGCTCGACTATCAGACGTGTAAACAGAGGAGATAGAGTGGAAATAGTTTAGAACTCTTATTGACATGATTTAGAAGAAGTAACAAACATACACACACACACTCACAAACTTTCGACTTTATAATATTAGTGTGATATATATAGTGTGATGTGATTGGTATTCGGCTGCATCCGATTAGACTGAAGTGAATTTTGATTTTACGGAACTAAAGTCCAATGAGATTTCCGTTTTAGAAATCATAAAACTGGAAATAAAGTAAAAGTATTTCACTATTTCATGAAATGCTTTGAAAGTGAATTAGGTACTTAAATATTGTGTTTGTAACAATTTTGTGATGAAAGACATGAACAGTACTATTAATAGATTTTAGTTGCTTAGCGCTAATCCTTCAAACTTCTGTATGCAAAACTTTTAGACTTGAGCTGAAAGTATAAAAATTATACAACTAAAAAAATATATAAAAATCAATTTGTCAATTCAATGTATCATAGCATGGTTATGTTATGATACATTGAATGGTTTTATGGTCATAAAACCTGTATATTTTCCTTAATTTTACGCAATAATTGCATTGTAAGCCACCGTGCAGTGCGCATTTTATTTTTTAAATAAAAGTTTTGGTAATATCTTTTTGACACTTTTATTTCCTTTCTTTATAAAACCACACCATATTTGCCCAGCCTTATCATCTGTGCCTGCCTGGTACTGTAGTTTGATTTTTAATTGTATTCAGTAATTTGACAGTTCAAAGACAATTTTGAATAGTTTAAGACCAGTTATTAAATTTAAAATAATGCAAAGTTTGCATGTAAGTACATTATTTATTTATATTCAATTTCGTTCATTCTTACACCAACTGTATACCTTTTTTTTTGTCAAAATCAGAAGCCACTGACAGTTGTAACTGTCAAGTAAGGAACTGAAAACAATTAAAAGTCGAACCAATATGCAGCTATTTACCTGGGTGTGACATGGAGCAACTGCCTAGTTGTCTTCTATAAAACCCAGTTTTCAAAACAGTACAGTGCGTTGAAACTTCGCGATATGTCACGTCTTGGTACACATTGAACCTAGAAGTGGACGTCACTTCTATGTCAAACAAAGAAGCCCTGCCTTTGAAGGGTTTTATCGTCGTAATTTTTTTTTGATTTGATGAAGCTATTTTTTTTTATAGTGTCACTGACGAAACAATTTTTTTTTTAAACCTTAGTCATCCCTAATTTGGAAGATAATAATGGGTGTGTAATGTTTGGTTTATATTTTTTTAATTATAACAACGAATATTATTTGTTAAAAATATAATCATCTGTTGTTATAACAACTTATGATATACATCCAAGAGATATATCATATATCACTTGATATATTTATACTTAAGGTCGACTGGTAGAAAATGCCTAAGGCATTAAGTCCGCCTTTGTACAGTGTTTTTACTTGTGCATAAAGTTTTAGTAAATAAATAAATAAATATATCATATATTTAAACGAGAAATATAATCAGCCTCTGTGCCTAGCGTATGTGGACTACGAGAAAGCCTTCGACACCGTTGAGACCTGGGCTGTCCTGGAGGCCATGCAGAGATGTCTCATCGACTGCCGCTATGTCGAGGTGATGAGATGTCTGTATAAGACCACAACAATGACGGTCCAAGTACAAGAACAGAGCACAAAACCAATCCAACTGCGTCGAGGTGTAAGACAGGGAGATGTCATCTCTCCGAAACTTTTTACGAACGCGTTGGAGGACGTTTTCAAGACGCTTAAAAGGAAAGGACGGGGCATAAATATCAACGGTCAGTACATCTCGCACCTCCGATTTGCGGATGACATTGTCATCATGGCAGAATCTCTGCAGGAGCTGGAAGGGATGCTAAACAGCCTAAGCGATTCTTCAAGGCGGGTGGGTCTCGGGATGAATCTGGACAAAACCAAAGTTATGTACAATGGTCATGTCCCCCCGAGACTTGTAATCGTAAATGGCGCTACCCTCGAGGTTGTGCAAGAATACATATATCTAGGCCAAATTATACAACTGGGGCGGCACAACTTTGATAAGGAAGCGACCAGAAGAATACGCTTGGGCTGGGCGGCCTTCGGGAAGCTACGTGGTATCTTTGAATCGTCGATCCCACAATCCCTTAAGACCAGGGTCTTTAACCAGTGCGTCCTTCCCGTAATGACTTACGGAGCCGAAACGTGGACACTCACCATAGGCCTGGTCCACAAATTCAAGGTTGCTCAGCGTGCAATGGAGAGAGCAATGCTCGGGATTTCTCTGGTGGATAGAATTCGCAACGAAGTCATTCGCCAGAGAACTAAAGTCACCGACATTGCGCGTAGAATGAGCATGCTGAAGTGGAAGTGGGCCGGCCATGTCTGTAGACGGACAGACGGTCGATGGAGCAGACATGTGGTATAGTGGAGACCGCGTATGGGCAAACGTAGTGTGGGACGCCCTGCGGCACGATGGATCGATGATTTGAAGAAGGTGGCTGGCAGCGGATGGATGCGGACCGCTCAGGACCGGGATGGTTGGCGATCTTTGGGGGAGGCTTACGATCAGCAGTGGACGGCAATTGGCTGATATGATATATTTAAACTAATGATTAAAAGTTATAATGCTCATATTGTAATATTTCTTTCATATAATCAACATTTAATATAATTTCATTTTATATATCGATCATATGATCTATTTCAGCACGTTCACACATAAAAATAAAAATCTTTCCTGAATTTAAAAAAATAAACGAATAAATCGCATTTTTTTTCTATAATTTATACAAAATTTTAGTGTAAATATGTCAAAAAAACCTAATATAGTGTCGGATCTGCCCTATAAATGGTTTAAAAGTGAAAAAAAGATCTAATAAACCTAACCTATTAGGTTGTTAAGTAAGTCTTTTTTTCAACCCTTAAACCATTTCTAGGCAGAACGACACGAATAGGTTAGGTTTGTAAGATCTTTTTTTACTAGTGCAAGTTGGACTTGCACAAGAAGTTGCGTGGCCGAGTATGCGCCTCAGAAAATAATTACGCCAAAAAATCATTATGTCGAAAGTTTGTATAAGTATCAAATGTTATGATTATGACAATTATGTCAAAAAAGCGTTGTCCAAAATGATATTATATCATATGAACATTAGAGAAAATGTTGTTATAGCACATGGTATTATACAAACTGAACGTTATATCAAATGAACATTATGTAAAGTGTTGTTAGATGAAATAATCGTTAACTGTATCATTTGAGCGTTCTATCTTTTGAAAATAGAGATATAAATAATCTTACAATAATACGTATGCCACGTTTCTCAATGCAATATAAAGGCCTCAAACTCAAAAGAAAATAAGTTAAAGCAAGCCCACACTGTGTGGGCTTGCTTTAACCTTGAAAAATGTCAAAAACAGTTTTACAAAAATGATCTTCGGTTCAGTGGCGTAGCTAGACCCAAACGGCCCAGTATCGAAAAAAATTGGGGCCTCTTTTCCTGATTGCAGCAAAGGTCAAAAGGGGTTCTATTTTTTAAGTAAATTAACCCTAGTATCTACTACAAAACTGTCGCTCTGTGTATCAGGGGAACTGACTGACTGGCATATCAACGCACTGCCGAAACTACTAATACTTAAACTAGGAACATGAAATTTTGCGCAAGGTTTCCTTTTATGACGTTGGTGAGTACTTGGAAGATGGGGTTATAGAAATACGGGGGGGGGTGAAGAGAAGGAAAATTGAATGTACCTACTTACTAAATCTGCGCAGAAGAAGTCGTGGCCGGAGTGTTAGTATATAATTAATTAATTAGTAAAACTTTGTGGTTACAGACAGTGGGTATTTTACGATTTTTGCTTCCCAACGTTCGGGGCTCCTGTAGTCCGGGGGCCCTGTATCATTGATAGGTAGGTACGGCGCGGGCGGTAGCTACGCCCCTGCTCCGGTTACCAACTCGTGGTCTACGGACAGCATCATAACATTTGTCGTCATTTGCATTCACGATTCACGGAAATCACCTAAGGAAAACTACAGTTCCAACACGATCCAGGTACAAATGTGTGACACTCTACCTAAGTTAAGTTAAGTTAGTCATAAGTTTAAGACAATAGATCATGCGCAATTATGATTCTCGTTACGAAGAAAAAACCCAATGACTAATGTGTCGTAAAGACCAACTAGGTATTTTAAGGAATTTAATATTTAAAACAATTAATTTATGGTCGTCATATTGTTAGTTCTAACTGGCCTAGAATATTAGTAATTGTCGAACGCCATCACCACGTCTCGCGGTCGTAATACTCATATTATGTAAAGGTACAATTCCGTGTATCGCGGCCGATTCCAGACGCGCGCGTTCTGTCGCGTGCGACAATAGTCACAGTATGAGAATGTATGGCGCCGTTTCCGAGGTCTGCGACAGACGCACGCGGAAGACTTCGGAAGCGCCGTCATACATTTTCATACTCTGACTATAGTCGCATTAGCCGCAAGCGACAGCCGCATACGATAGATCGCAATGCAACCCAAAACTGTCAAATTTTCCCAATCAACCTTGGACGTAATGCTTGAGTGATAAAATTGAAACTCTATTAAAGAAATTTGACAGATTCTTGTAACTTGATGTGCTGGTGTCTGTACCTTGCTTTGGGAAACACGACGCGTCATTTCGTGTATAGTTTAATAAGATTTATTACTATGTTTATTATTGTTTAAGATTATTTTGCGTATTGTGTCTATGGGCCTCAGTAGCCTGATAATAAAATGATTATTATTATTTTTATAAAACCCAGGTGACAACATTTGTATTGCAAGAAAATGAAATATATTAAGGTTGGATTTAATCCAACCTTTATTAAATCGGTCGGTCTACTTGTTATTTCTTCACGTCTCAATGTCTGAACGGATTTGTAACAAACTAGGCACACGAGTAGACCATGTCGTGGATCGGGACATACACTTATTATCCCGGAGTCCCGGGACTATTTATGTTTTTTGGGAGTTTTATAGTAGTGTGCTGTGTACCTATTTGTTGACGGCTTGGTCTGACTTAAGAATTGCGACCTTACTGAATCTATTGATTATCCCCAAGTAGCATGACATGTACAGCCTCTTACCAGTAACTCCTACCTAGAAGACGGATAATTCCGCGACTCATCTTCCTGGAGTCAGTGGGAAGATGAGTCGCGGAATTATCCGTCGAGTGACACCGACATAGCACACGACTCACAGCTTATTGTAATTTGTACTTAGTACGCTCATCTATTCCGTAGTTGTAGAAACGGGATTCCCGAATGACAACTACGATACTTGAAGCTTTTCCTTGTTTTAATATTCTTTATTCACTATGTATGTGTTTACAAACATATGACATACCTACTTCTTTAATGTCGTACTTATTGTATCCGATTTTGATCATAAAGATAAAATGATTGTATCCGTTTTTCTTTGTTTGGATGAACGCAACAACTCAAGCATATTTAGGCATTCATTATTGGTAAATTCTAGTGTTATGAAAAATTTACATAAGATTAAATTAATAGGTAACAACAGAAGTGCCAAAAGCGAAGTCTTTCATCATTTAAACAAAATTCCATTAGTTGCCTTATCAACACTTGCTACTGAAACGGGAAACAACATGAAATACAAATAGGTTTAACATAAATCACATACTGTCAATATTGTTTTTCTTGTTATCAATTTCTAGCGAATAGAAAGGTCACAGATTATAAAGTTCAAGGTTTAACCGATAACACTTCGTTTACCTGTTATCTTTAATCAATTGTGAACACTTTTAAAATGTCAAACATAACATCACACTAATACTCACAGAACGGGTGGGCAGAAGTGTATTAGTAGCAACCCCACATTTCGACAGTTTTCTTTTAGTCGCTTAAAACTAAAAGAATCCAGGATCCACGCTGTTATTCAGTTGGTAGATAAAACCCGAAAAAGTTTTGCTAGGGTGGATTTGAACTAGGAACCTAGGGCAGCAGCCGCGCTTGCGACCGTACATCTATGTAATACCTTTAAACGAGCAATTCTTGTATATATGCATATAATCTGAATCTCGGAAACGGCTCCAACGATTTTCATGAAATTTTGTATGCAGGGGGTTTCGGGGGCGATAAATCGATCTAGCTAGGTTTCATTAATAGAAAACGTTTACCAAAAAATAAAAAACGATCATCTAGGTACTATTAATTATACTAACTTGACAAAAGATTCATTTTTAAAGATTTGTCAATTTCTTTGCCCTAAAACAAAAGATTGCAGAATAACCCATTCACGACCACAACCGCGCCACTGAATATAAAAGCTCCAGTTTCTGTCCCCGCGTCAGTCGGTGTCGGACAGCGCGCATAATGTTGCTAGCATATCTGAGTGTGTGTCTGTTGTCCGTGGTATGCGCAAGCGCACACGATCATAAGCACGCGCATCATGACGGACAGCGACAGAAACATGATTCAGGTTAGTTTGTAAACAAAGTGATTGTGGTCTGGGTTTTTGTTGGGTTTAAGGATTGCGATTGAATATGACATGGTGAAGAGGCCACCTCGTCTCCTCCCGTGACATTTGTTGGAGCAGCATCTCTCTCTCTTCTTATCGATGGCCAGCTCCATCTAACATATTTCGCGTGAAAGATTCATAAAGTCCAACAAATTCGGTTACAGTAAGAGGTTTCCAAACTATTATAACATCAAAAACTTCAGGAGTGGTGTGTGAGAGTCTTTTCATTTTATCTGTAGAAGAGTGAGATTTTGAGGCTCCCTTCTCGCGGTCATGATTAGCCTTGTTTAAACTCAAAACTGGAAGCCCTCAGCACAACCAAGTGTAACATGCTGTAGGTGTTAATTGCTTCCCCTATCCCAATGCACATCGACGTGTTACTTCTATATATTATACAACGTTATTTTTCATGTGAGTGGTTAGGTTAGCCAAATCCGAAACTATTGCTAATACTCGAAGGAGTCTCAGGCCCGATTTCACTGTTTTCGACTATTAATTAGTGTATAATAGCGAATTCCTCATACAAACCATCCTTTTTTCTTCTCCGTTCTAGTACCAGTGATAAACCCCGACGGCCCGCTGACACGCAGCGTGTCGGGCCAGTTCCGCGGCTCCTGGATGGAGACCCGGCGCGGCAGGCGCTTCCAAGCCTACCGGGGGATCCGCTACGCTGAGCCGCCCATAGGCGCGCTGAGGTTTCAGGTAAGGAGGATCTATCTCGACCCGCAGCGTATCGGATAAGTTCCGCGGCTCCTGGATGGAGACAGGCCTACCGGGGAATCCACTACGCCGAGCCGCCCATAGGCGCCCTGAGGTTTCAGGTAAGGAGGATCTATCTCGACCAGCAGCGTATCGGATCAGAACTGCGGCTCCTGGACGGAGACAGCCCTACCGGGAGATCCGCTACGTCGAGCAGCCTATAGGCGCGCTGAGGTTCCAGGGAAATTTAAAGATAGAAAGAAAATACATTTATTTTGAACAAAATTGTTATCCCCTCCGTACCTCGGAAAGCCGGCTTAGGTGTTTGTCTTAACTGTAATTTGTAGATAGTCAGAAGTTGGAAAATCTAACAACCAGTCTTACCCAAAAACTAGGTTGTATGGGTCAAATAGCCAGTCGCTCCATGTAATGTACAAGTGTACAGCTAGGTTGGTAACCCCGACGTTATGATCGATGAAAGGCTTAGCAAATTGATTGAAGCCACACCGATAGTAGGTATCCGTGAATGTTATGGTCACAAACGCAAAAACTGACAGTCCTGGATTCGATTCCCCAGCCGGGGAAAAAATAATTGAGTTTGAAAGTTCGCGTGTGACACCCGCGTGCCTCAGATATAAATCTGTTGGTCTTGTAAAAGATGTTGCAAAGGAGCTCGTGGCCAAATAATAACAGCCGCATGGGTCGATCTTTAAGGTTAAGCAACGCTTGCCGAGGTTGGTCTGTGGATGGGTGACCATCTTAACATACCGAGACTCCTCCGTGCCTCGGAAAGCACGTTAAGCCGTTGGTCCCGGCTGTCATTTGTAGATCTTTGGCAGTCGTTACGGATAGTCAGAAGCCAGATAATCTGACACCAGTCTTGCCAAGGAGTACCGTGTTACCCAGTTAATGGGTTGTGGAGGTCTGGTAGGCAGCCGCTCAACGTAAAATACTGATATTCAGCTGAATCCGGTTTGACTGAAAACCGACCCCAATATAATTGGGAAAAAAGGCTAGGCAGATGATGGTCTTGTAAAAGATGTCGATTCAGGACCGCTACATGTTTTTGTAATGAATGTCAAAGCAGGGGTCGATGACCGCTTTTGCAACGCTGAAACGATAAAACATAGTATAGTAGAAGTTATTTTGTCTGCAGTTCTATTAATGAGGCTATTATGCTTTCTTATTAAATCATTACTTATGCTAATAATATGCATCAAAACTAAGATTGCAATTTACATGGCGAATCGATAGGTACAAGTAGACGAAGTAGATCAAGGTGCAGACAGGTGCATCATTATAACGAATGTCATTACTACAATTATAGAGGACATCGTATCCTTTGCAATAACCCAGTGATAAATAAAACGTCGTAGACCGTACTACTTAGACATATAGGTATCTGCAAACACTTCGGCACCCACGCAAGAAACCCACGGCAATGTGTTTAATAGTGCGGGCCGCGCGAGGGAAAGGCAAGGCCTTCGCCCCAACCACCGCTACAGGAGAAGACGCCCCGGGCATCGGGAGTCGCAGGGTGATCTCCGGCCACCGTAGACGCGGGCCTGCGGACGGCGAGCGTTGGGTGGCTCGCTGTCCGATCACCACCAGGCCCGGGTCGATGGCGCGGTGTGTTTCACGCGCGCCTCAAAGAGATGTCAGCATAGAAGACGGGGCCCGCTAGGGCCAGAGCCTACCAAGGTTGCGGAATTTGTTCGAAACAGTCACCGCGCGGCCGCGGCCCTGGAACGGAAAGGGTTTTAGAAGGAACACGGATGGGTTTTAGTCAGTAAGAGTCTGACACGCCCTTCTGCTCCACTCACACCTTACCAAACACATATGTAAAACGACCGTTACAAATTGGCTCATTGACCTAGACTATGCTAATACCGAAAAGTTACTACTTGTCCAGAAATAGCTAGGTTGTCACGATACACAAATACTCTACACTACACTACTCTACACTTCACAACACTCCTACATCTTATACAACACTACACTAATCATATCTTTCAAAATCGTCAAGCTGTAAAATAAACCCTAACTATCGCAATAATTTGATAATTTTAAATTTCTTATTGTATCTTCCCTTTTTTTTCCACATGACTTAATTGTGGTGTTACTTTTTCAGTACTGAAGTATATTAGTTACTGCTTATCTTAAGTAAGAGTCCTTGTTATATTCATTGGAAGAGCACTGATTTCCGAGATACAGGTTTTTACCTAGTTTGGAAATCAGGAGTTCATTTAGATTAGAAGCCTCTTTTATGTTATGTTTTTAGTATTGAAACTGTAGTAGGCTAAGTTCTGTTTTTGTCCAATAAACGTTATTATTATTATCTCCTTTATTCATTTTATATACATACAAATTACATTTTTAAATATTAAAATACAATGATATAAAAATATTTAAAAATATAAAAAATAGTAGCCCACCGGTATCGGGAACAGGGTCCAAGCTACCGGTGGTCAGGGCCCCTGAGAGAGGAACCTCCTAACTATGCGCGCCGTGTCCAGGAGTACTGCTTTCTGGATCAAGCCCTTGATCCAGAAAGTATTATTATTATTATTACTCAGAGCGGAAGAAGTCATTTGATGATCTCCCATCCTTAAAAAAAAAAATATGTCTTTATTAGTACTACTGGAACAGGAGAATCTCGCCGCAAACTTAACCTTGGACACATCGCTCAAAATATTGCACATGTACCTACATATGCGAAATTTATTCTTAGGTAAAATATTCATTCTTAGGTTTTATATTTTACTACTGCTACATATTATAAAACAAAGTCCCCCGCCGCATCTGTCTGTCTGTTCGTGATAAACTCAAAAACTACTGAATGTATTTTCATGCGGTTTTTACCAATAGGTAGGGTCTATTCATGGGAAAGTTTTAGGTATATAATTCGTCCCGAAATTCCTACGGGAACAGGAAAAATGGCATATGCGCGTACGAAGCCGCGGGCCAAAGCTAGTTAATTATAAGGAAAAAAGGAAGATGAATCCCAAAACAAAATAGTACACGGGACTTGGCCATATTCGACTCAGCGTTAATACCGCAACGTTGACGTTAGGTTTGATTCCATCACTAAGTTTATAGTTCGGTTCGTAGACTGAACTCTCTCCTAAACCCTGAATCTATGTCGGAATCGGCTTCCAGTGTACCTAGTCAGGTACAGCTTACCTATTACAAGTATTCTACGTGGAGCGATTGCATACCTGACCTTCACAACTCACAGGATAACACGGTAACCCCTCGGTAAGACTGCTGTCAGATTTTCTGGCTACTGACTATCCGTAACGACTCTCAAAGATCTACAAATGCTTCCTCCTTCCGTCGTAATATTTCTAACCGATCCGTCTCTTCCCAGCCACCAAAACTGAAGCTGGAGTACGAAGGCGAGGTAGATGCGAGCGAGGAAGGTCCCGCGTGTCCCCTGCCCGTTCCGCCCACGTACTACGTGGATGAGGACTGTCTCACTGTCAACGTGTACACGCCCATACAGAACAGGTAGGACCTGGTCGCGTAGCCAATATTATGATGACACAAGCTTGCTACAAAACATACGGTGATGCACCACCAGAACCTGTAAATGGTGGCTATCTACACGTTTTGGGAATACTTTAATTGTACGTACAACTAAGGAGTGCAATTCTCTGCCGGAGGCTGTGTTTCCTGATCACAACAACCTACGGGTCTTTAAGTCAAGAGCGAATAGGTTACTTTTAGACAAGCGTGCTGCGTCGCCAACCACATCATCCCGTTCAATAGGTGAGGTAGTGGTCAAACGCGAGACTATCTATAATAATAATGAGACTGTTCCAAACACATATGCCGCAGGTCGAACGCTTAAAGGGCTTAATTAATCACAATGTGAATCTCAGAAAATGTCCGACGACATCGCGGCAGACCAAGTCGAAGATGACGAGACAAGCTTGATGCTTATCGACAGGATTGGTCCCCACTTGCCCTAAATCGGGAGGAATGAAAAAAAGGAAGGGAGGCTTTGGCTCTACAGTGGGACAGCTAAAAAAAAAAAAAGATATTTAAAATTGTAACACCACACAATTTGTTATACCAGACACAGATTTCACCAGGTCTGACGCATAATTTAAGAACAAAAGCAATGCCAATCGTCTCTACAGTGGTCCTCGGCGTCTTTGGGTGTTTATTCAATTGAGTCAGGGATGTGGAATACTAACTCCCAACTACTATGTACTGTATATAGCATGCGTAGGTATACGGAACAAGTCACATGGTCCTGCTACCTCCCCGACCAGACGACTGTGCTGGGAAAACACAAAAACCAACCTAACAATTATTACTCTCTTTCAGCACCGGCCCCCTCCCAGTGATCTTCTTCATCCACGCGGGCGGGTTCTACTCGATGACCGGTCGCAGTGACCTGGCGGGCCCGCACTATCTCCTCGACCGCGATGTGGTACTCGTCACGATCAACTACAGGATTGGATCCCTTGGTGAGACAATCTATATTTTTTGTCAGTAAAATACTGCTGCACTTGATAGCCTTTGTCTTTCTATTAGAAAGTCACTTTTCCGTAGATATTAGCTCCCCTAGTTCTTAAAACTTTGTCAAGACATTTAAAACGATATTCTGTTTGTTTTTCTGTGTTGACCTGCATTTGTCTCATTGTAATATATCATTATATACTTCCTCCTATAGTTTTCATTCCTGATTTCAAACATTTCAAGACGTAGTTTACGTCTGTACCCCATCATCGATATTAACTGTATTTTATTCCTGATTTTGGAGCTTCTCTTTATATTACCTTCAGCTGAAAGTTTGTCTTTCTATCCGAAAACGTTCTTGTTAGTTCTTGTACTTCCACTAACCTTCCCACTTCTTCCAGGGTTCATGAGCACAGGCGACGCCTACGCCCCCGGTAATAACGGCATGAAGGACCAGGTGGCAGCACTCAAGTGGGTGCAGAGGAACATCGCCGCCTTCGGGGGAGACCCCAACCTCGTCACAATCACCGGCTGCAGCGCCGGCTCCATCAGCGTCATGCTGCACATGATCTCGCCCATGACTAAAGGTATGGACTCATTGGGTGCAGAGGAACATCCATCGCCTCCTACGGGGTCTAACCCCGTCACCATCACCAGCTGCAGCGCCGGCTCCATCAGCGTCATGCTGCACATGATCTTGCCCATGACTAAAGGTATGGACTCAAGTGGGTGCAGAGGAACATATCCGCCTTCGGGGCAGACTCCAACCTCGTCACCATCATCGGTTGCAGCGAGTCATGCTTTAAAGGTGTGGATACAAATATTATGACTTCTTTGATAATGACATGATCATTAGATAGGACTTACATTCTTGACACATTCATGACATTACATCTAAAGTTTTAAGTAGATATAAGTTTACCTATTTTAAGTAACATGTTGTGGGCGAGCTTGAGGTGACGAATATCATCATGTTTTTCCACTTTTCATCTTCGTATCCGTTCCAGGCCTCTTTCACCGTGGCATAGCGATGAGCGCGTCCCCCGTGGGCAAGGAGCTGCAGCCGCTGACACACCAGCGCCATCTGGCAGTACGCCAGGCGGAGATCCTCAACTGTCCCACCAACAACTCTTCCATCATCTTCGAATGCCTCATGACCAAGCCCTGGAGGGAGCTCGGAGATTCGCTCACTAAGTTCTGGGTACGTTTTAGAAATTGAGGAAAAAAGTGAAGAATATACTATTAGTATTGTTGGAAAACTTGGGAAATCTTCATTATCATATATCATAACGTCAACTGTTGGTCATAATAATTCCTGAAGAATCACCGTAAACCGCAGAGATTCGTACTGTGGCCCTCATCCAACGGAGTGGTGCGACCTTTACCTAATCATCAGTCTGCTTTGTGGTGATGTCTGGACTTACACTTCACCTTCTGGTATGGTGGTCAGTGGAAAAAGCTCTTCAGACACATCAACTATCCTTTCTGCAGCTAATTTACTTCAATCACATCCACCTAACATAGGTGGATGTGGTTGAGTTCTTTTTTGTAATTGGCTAAATAAAAACACCAGCTACGGTCGATCTGCAAGGAAAAGTAGCGCTTGCCGAGATAGACCCGTGATTGGGTGACCATTATTGAATCATTTAGCTGTTAGCCCCGGCTGTCATTTGAATAACTTTGACAGTCGTTACGGGTAATCAGTAGCCAGAAAAACGTTCGTATTGTTCTACCCAGTTAGTAGGTTCTGGAAGTCAGACAGGCAGTCGCTCCATTTAAAATACTGGAAGACAGATAGACTGAAAACCGACCCCAACATAGGAAAAACTGGGCAGATTCATTTTTAGATAGGCTCACTTGAATGTTCACGTTCCTTATAATATCCAGGAGTTTGGCGACGGGGACCCGGTGGGTCTTTGGGGCCCGGTGCTGGAGCCCGACTTCGGGCAGGAGCGCTACCTCACCGTCAACCCTCTGGACGCCATCAAGCAGGGCAACATGCACACCGTGCCGCTCATCGTCAGCCAGACCACTGATGAGTTCTTCTGGAAGGCTTTCCGTGAGTATTAGAATAGTAATATTATAGACTGACACCATGACATCACCACTACTTTATATATTGTCAACGAAGGTGTCCTACATTCAGTCCTTGCTTCACTCTCTTTTTGAGCATTCAATGGACGTATCAGTTGTCATAAGATTTTTTTTTTGTACTAAGATTCTTTGACGGATGTCAAAGAATCTTAGTACAGTACAACTATCATATTGCTGTAATTTGGTCAACACAGCTAACTAACTACTACAAATCAAGGGTGCCTTTAGTATTTCGAGTCGGTCAATCAGGCCTCATTCTTCCAAACTTCTCTACCTATCAGTCGTCATTTCAGTAGTCACGCACTTTCTAGAAAGTAGACATATCGTCCTTCGGCAACAATAGGCTTTTGATAACCAACATACTGTCATTCTAACAAAAAAAAATCTTCCAGCGGTCCTCCAAAACGAGACCCTCCTGAAGACAATGAACGAAGAATGGGAGAGAATAGCCCCGATCTCCTTCATGCTGCCGAAGGAGAACCGTTCCGTAGCGGTGAGGAGACTGAAGGAAGTCTACCTGAAAGACAAGAAGCTGGTCAATGATAAGGAGAGCGAGAAGGCGCTGGGGAGGCTGTACGGAGACTCTATTATTGGATTTGGAGTGCACAGGTAAGAATCTGTTGATCTGCCTCCCACGTAAGTTGTTGTAACCCACAAGATTGTGGTACAGGAATATCATCATCATCGTCATATCAGCCGAAAGACGTCCACTGCTGGCCATGGGCTTGCCATAATCGCCACGCTTGGCAGGCGGGTTGGCGATCGCAGTGTAGTTGTGGTGAAGAGAATGGGAGAATGCATTCTCTGGTGGTTCCCTTAGTCGCCTCTTACGACACCCACGGGAAATGATGGGAAGGTGCTATTCTATTACGTCCGACACCATACAGAACACAGGAATATACATACATACGTTAAATTGGTCACTTTTAAGTGAAAAATACAAAATTGTGATTTTAGTTTGAAATTGTATTTACATCGACGGTGGAAATTGCAAATGTCGTTACAAAATTTGACTCATTGCCAACAGTTGAAAATCCAACCGTGCAATGTGTTTCCCTTACGACATTTGATATTTCCACCAGCGAAATGTTTATAAGACGACGATTGCGTCACATGTTGTTCTGTTTGTGAAGCTCCAATTATGAAAGGGAAGTTAGAATTGAGAAAAATTAGTTACGTAACACTGCTTTCTGTAGACGGGGCTTGATTTTATGAAAAAGGGCGGCAGTTTAGCTTCCCTATTTATCGGTGACACAAAAGGGGATTAAGAAGTAATATAAAATTCTTCCGTTACTGGTGACTGACTGACTGACAGACAACGCACAGCCAAAACTGCTGGTTGTAGAAAGTTCAAATTTAGCATGTAGCTCACCTACCCTATACTCCGTAGGGAGTAAAAGAGCATTTCCCGAAATTCCTACGGAAACGGGAAAAAACGGGAATTTAATACTAAAATTAGGCTAAGTTGAACTACTACTAACAACATGTAATTCTGAAATAAAATCTTTGAATTGAATTGAATAAAGTTTAAAAGAAAAGAAAAAAAAAATAGAGAAGCTACTCTCTGTTTGCTTTATTTAAACCAAATGAAATAAATAAAATCTGTTTATTAAGCACAGCGACCATATTTTCCCCGTTCTTAGAGCTCGGACAAAAAACTTTGAAGAACGACGTAAAATTATTGAATTTGAGAAGATACTTCTGCTACAGCATTCTGTATAGTAAAAAAGTACAATATTACTTTTAACAAAACGATTGTGCTCACTTCCTACCAGGATGGTGAATCTTATGTGTCGGCACTCGAAGCACCCGGTGTGGTACTACGAGTTCGCTTACATCGGAAACAACTCCCACTACGAAGACCCCAACGGAAAACCACAAGGTAAGTTATCATCTACTTTTCAACGGCCTGCAAAAAAGGAGGACGTTCTCAGGACTAAAAACAAATATGTAGATTCGAATGAACATATTTGTGAAAAACAAATATGTTCATTCGAATATGTTTGGTCTGCGATATCTCCGCCAATTGTCAAACGATGTAATAATGCAAGTCGGTGTCGCAATACGAAATTAAAGTTATTCTGTACTTTGTCATCTTTTTCATTGGAAGTCGGTAGTATTTTTTATTTTTGTAAATAAGTTTTTAATCATTAACTTTTTTCTTAAATTAAAAAGCGTATCAGAGAAAACCAGGAGGATGATGAGGAAATGATAATAAAGATTCTCCAAATTATACCTATATAACCTCCTGCTCGTAGGAGCTACCTTCGTTAAACCTGCAGCACTCACACACTAAACTGTTTACAGGTGCAGCCCACCATGACGACCTCATATACCTGTTCACGCTGAGCTACCGCTACCCCACCATACCGCTGTACAGTCCCCACTCGCACGTGGTGGATGAGATGACTGCCTTGTGGTACAACTTCGCGAGATACGGGTGAGGAATACTCCTTTGTTTTAGCCTGATAACAAGAAGAAGCTCCAAATAAGTTTGCCCACTTTAGCTGTCGAGAGGGCCAGAGACAACTTGAGGTTGGCCACCCGTGTAACCAGAAGCAACTGAGTTTTACATGGAGCGAGCGCGTATCTGAACTCAATTATTGGTTCGGACTACCCGTAACGGCGTCAAGAATCAACAAATGACAGCCGGCACCAACATTAGTAATTGGATCATTGCTTAACCTTTAGGCCTGTCCGGCTATTATTTTGCCACAAGCTACTGTCTTCTTATAACCTTTTTTATATCTTTAGTCTTTCACCCCCAGAGACCCGAACCCTCGCAAGGACACGCCCGAGCTCGGCAGCCTGAGCTGGCCCGCCATGAAGCCGGAAAAGAGGAGCTACCTTCACCGCGGAGACCAGCTCAGCATCCGCCAGAACATGTTCGAAGACCGGTTCCAGGTGTGGGAGGAGCTGTATCCCATACAGTACTGAANATAACCTTTTTTATATCTTTAGTCTTTCACCCCCAGAGACCCGAACCCTCGCAAGGACACGCCCGAGCTCGGCAGCCTGAGCTGGCCCGCCATGAAGCCGGAAAAGAGGAGCTACCTTCACCGCGGAGACCAGCTCAGCATCCGCCAGAACATGTTCGAAGACCGGTTCCAGGTGTGGGACGAGCTGTATCCCATACAGTACTGATCAGAGGGGATAGTGACGATTGTCTTGAGAATGGCGTCGTGACGACAAATGTTTGATGTAATAGTTTAATAAATGAAGAAGAAAAAAAATGTTATTTTTGTCTCTACGTCGAATCATCGCATGAAGGACTACAAACCATTAAAACAGGCTGGTTGATTAGTTGTGAACCAGAATGTGGCCTCTAGAATCTAACGTTTTAGCTAGCACAAATATGCTTGTTGCTGACCTAAAGCTAACGATGAAGCGAAATTCTAAAGAAATCTAGTATTGCCATCTAAATACCATAACATAAAATACATGGTTTAATCATCCTGAGATATTTGTAACAGTACACACGTAGTGCAGCATCACCTTCCACACTCCAGGATGCTACTGAGGAATTCTCAATAAAAAAAAGTAAAATGATGCCCGACTTGGGAATAGGACCAGACTCAGGAGTCAGGACCACACGCACCGTTCTTCTTCTTAGCATTTCGGTGGCAAATACAATTATCAAATTTTATGCTTGGCCCAGTACTCAGGAACGGCAACACCGTTCGCTGACGCAGTCATAAGGTCTTCACATGTATAGGTGACAGGGCATGCGGCGTAAGACATGAGGTGAGCAATAGACTGCGGATCGACGCCACACAAACACTGAAGATCGGAGCCATCCGAGAACCTCCACTTGAGGAGGTTATCTTTAGTGCGACCGACCTGGGTCCGGAGTCTATTTAAGGTATTCCAGGTCGGCCACGGCAGCGCATTCCCAGGTGGGTGGTTCTCCGAGGCCCCGATGAAACAATCAGGAGGTTTGAGCTTCTCTCGCCAAAGTTCACATCTTTCCGAGGAGGTGTTGACTGAAGATGGACTCACGCATCCAAGAAAACTTCTTCGGCTTTTTAGTCTTTGGGGTACTAAGCTGTAATTGTGCATTGGGTGACTTGCTATAGTAACCTAGGGGTTACTATAGCAAGCCGTATAGGTAGGCCTAGAATACGGATAACTCCGCGACTCATCTTCCAGGAGTCAGTGGGAAGATGAGTCGCGGAATTATCCGTCGAGTGACACCGACATAGCACACGACTCACAGCTTGTTGTAATTTGTACTTAGTACGCTCATCTATTCCGTAGTTGTAGAAACGGGATTCCCGAATGACAACTACGATACTTGAAGCTTTTCCTTGTTTTAATATTCACTATTCACTATTTAAGTGTTTACAAACATATGACATACCTACTTCTTTAATGTCGTACTTATTGTATCCGATTTTGATCATAAAGATAAGATGATTGTATCCGTTTTCCTTTATGTTTGGATGAACATTTCAGTATTAAAGAGAAGACTTAGTCAACCATTTAGAGTTATATAGGTGTGATGTGGGTATATTCCACCAGATATTGTCTACACCTAGTTCGGAGGCTGCCTTCAAACTTTTTAAGTTCGCTAAGTTACGATTTAGTTAAGTAAGCTAGATGGGACTGGCATACACACTACACAGTCGTGCCAAAGACCCTAATCAATAAACAGAGAAAAAAAAATGTTTGGATGAACGTATCAACTCAAGCATATTTAGGCATTCATTATTGGTAAATTCCTAGTGTCATAAAAAATTGACAAAAGATTAAATTAATAGCAACAAAAGTGCCAAAAGCGAAGTCTTTCATCATATAAACAAAATTCCATTAGTTGCCTTTATCAACACTTGCTACTGAAACGGGAAACAACATGAAATACAAATAGGTTTAACATAAATCACATACTGTCAATATTGTTTTTCTTGTTATCAATTTCTAGCGAATAGAAAGGTCACAGATTATAAAGTTCAAGGTTTAACCGATAACACTTCGTTTGCCTGTTATCTTTAATCAATTCACTTTTAAAATGTCAAACATAACATCACACTAATACTCACAGAACGGGTGGGCAGAAGTGTATTAGTAGCAACCCCACATTTCGACAGTTTTCTTTTAGTCGCTTAAAACTAAAAGAATCCAGGATCCACACTGTTATTCAGTTGGTAGATAAAACCCGAAAAAGTTTTGCTCGGGTGGATTTGAACTAGGAACCTAGGGCAGCAGCCGCGCTTGCGACCGTACATCTAATACCTTTAAACGAGCAATTCTTGTATATATGCATATAATCTGAATCTCGGAAACGGCTCCAACGATTTTCATGAAATTTAGTATGCAGGGGTTTTGGAGCGGACGGCGAGCGTTGGATGGCTCGCTGTCCGATCAGCATTAGGCCCGGGTCGATGGCGCGTTGTGTTCCACGTGCGCCTCAAGGAGATGTCAGCAGAGAAGACGGGGCCCACTAAGGCCTAAGCCTGCCAGGGTTGCGGAATTTGTTCGAAAGAGTCACCGCGGCCCTGGAACGCAAAGGGCTTTAGAAGGAACACGGATGGGTTTTAGTCAGTAAAAGCCTGACACGCCCTTCCGCTCCACCCAGAGCGGAATAAGTCATATGATGATTTCCCATCCTTAAAAAAAAGGGGGGGGGGTTCGGGGGCGATAAATCGATCTAGCTAGGTTTCATTTTTAGAAAACGTTTACAAAAAAAAAAACAACCAAACCTCGGTCATCCAGGTAAGTACTATTAATTAAACTAACTTGTGAAAAGATCCATTTTTACAGATTTGTTAATTTCTTTGCCCTAAAACAAATGATTGCAGAATAACCCAGTCACGACCACAACCGCGGCACTGATTATAAAAGCTCTAGGTTTCCTGTCCCTGCCTCAGTCGGTGTCGGACAGCGTGCATAATGTTGCTAGCATATCTGAGTGTGTGTCTATTGTCCGTGGTATGCGCAAACGCACACGATCATAAGCACGCGCATCATGACGGACAGCGACAGAAAAATGAGTCAGGTTAGTTTGTAAACAAAGTGATTGTGGTCTGGGTTTTTGTTGGGTTTAAGGATTGCGATTGAATATGACATGGTGAAAGGGCCACCTCGTCTCCTTCCGTGACATTTGTTGGAGCAGCATCTCTCTCTCTTCTAATCGATTGCCAGCTCCATCTAACATTTTTCGCGCGAAAGATTCATAAAGTCCAAACAAGTTCGGTCACAGTAAGAGGTTTCTAAACTATTATAACATCAAAACCTTCAGGAGTGGTGTGTGAGAGTCTTTACATTTTATCTGTAGAAGAGTGAGATTTAAATCAATTATAGGCTGTCTTCTCACGGTCATGATTAGCCTCGATTTAACTCAAAACTGTAAGCCCTCAGCACAACCAAGTATAACATGCTGCAGGTAGGTGTTAATTCCTTCCCCTTATTTATTTATTTAAACTTTATGTACAATAGTGGTACATGGGCGGACTTAATGCATCAAGGCATTCTCTACCAGTCAACCTTTGGGTAAAGACTTGTTATCCCAATGAACATCGACGTGTTTCTACTATACATTTTAAGCCGTTATTTTTCATGTGAGTGGTTAGGTTAGGTTAGCCCTATCCGAAACTATGACGACGAGCAAAACATAGTCGAAGGAGTCTCAGGCCCGATTTCACAGTTTTTGATTATTAATTAGCCTTTAATAGCGAATTCCTCACCAAATCCATGCTTTTTTCTTCTCCGTTCTAGTACCAGTGATAGCCGACGTTCCGGGCTACGTCGTCAACCCCGACGGCCCGCTGACACGCAGCGTGTCGGGCCAGTTCCGCGGCTCCTGGATGGAGACGCGGCGCGGCAGGCGCTTCCAAGCCTACCGGGGGATCCGCTACGCCGAGCCGCCCATAGGCGCGCTGAGGTTTCAGGTAAGGAAGATCTATCTCGACCCGCAGCGTATCGGATCAGTTCCGCGGCTCCTGGATGGAGACAGGCCTACCGGGGAATCCACTACTCCGAGCCGCCCATAGGCGCGCTGAGGTTTCAGGTAAGGAAGATCTATCTCGACCCGCAGCGTATCGGATCAGTTCCGCGGCTCCTGGATGGAGACAGGCTTACCGGGAGATCCGCTATGCCGAGCAGCCTATAGGCGCGCTGAGGTTCCAGGTAAAGGAGATTTAAAGATAGAAAGAAAATACATTTATTTTGAACAAAATCGTTATCCCCTCTGCAACTCGAAAACCTGCACCTCGTGTTTGTCTTAACTGTAATTTGTAGATAGTCAGAAGTTGTAAAATTTGACAAACAGTCTTACTGAGCTTTCGCCTTACCCAGAAACTGGGTTGTATGGATCAAATAGCCAGTCGCTCCATGTAATGTACAAGTGTACAGCTAGGTTGGTGACCCCGACGTTATGATCGATGAAAGGCTTGGCAAATTGATTGAAGCCACACCTGGATTCGATTCCCCAGCCGGGGAAAAAATAATTGAGTTTGAAAGATCGTGTTGTGACACCCGCGTGCCTCAGATATAAATCTGCTGGTCTTGTAAAAGGTGTCGATTCAAGACCGCTATAATTATATAGCGGTCTTGAATCGACACCTAGTCCTAATGTCAAAGCAGGAGGGTCGTGGACCGCTTTTGCAACGCTGAAACGAAATAACATAGTATGGAGTTCTGTTTGCAGTTGCATTAATAAGGCCACTATGCTTTTTTATCAAATCATTACTTATGCTAATTATCTGCATCAAAACTAAGATTGCAATTTACATGGCGAATCGATAGGTACAAGTAGACGAAGTAGATCAAGGTGCAGACAGGTGCATCATTATAACGAATGTCATTACTACAATTATAGAGGACATCGTATCCTTTGCAATAACCCAGTGATAAATAAAACGTCGTAGACCGTACTACTTAGACATAGGTATATTACATATAGATATATCTTTCTGCGAACACTTCGGCACCCACGCTAGAAACCCACGGCAACGTGTTTATATCTAAGTACTAATGGAACAGGAAAATCTCGCCGCGAACTTAACCTTGGACACATCACTAAAAATATTGCACAGTAGGTACCTAAGAATGAATATTTTAACCGTCAGAAATCGTAATGAAAGTAGGTATTCATCATCACTACATATATCATAAAACAAAGTCTCCCGCCGCGTCTGTCTGTCTGTTCTTGATAAACTCAAAAACTACTGAACATATTTTCATGCGGTTTTACCAATAGATGGGGCTATTCATGAGAAAGGTTTAGATGTATAATTCGTCCCGAAATTCCTACGGGAACAGAAAAAATGCAATGTATTATATGCGCGTACGACGTCGCTGGTAAAAGCTAGTTAAATACAAGGAAAAACGGAAAATGATCCTAACAAAATAGTACACGGGACTTGGCTACATGCGACTCAGCGTTAATACCGCAACGCTGACGTTAGGCTTGATTCCATCACTAAGTTGACAGTCCGGTTCGTGGGTCAGGTATAGAGTAGGCCGAACTCTCTCCTAAACCCTGAATCTACTCGAAGCAGACAGGTACAGCTTACCCATGACAAGTATTCTACGTGGAGCGACTGCATACCTGACCTCCACAACTCACAGGATAACGCGGTAACCCCTCGGTGAGACTGCTGTCAGAATTTCTGGCTACTGACTACACGTAACGACTCCCAAAGATCTACAAATGCTGCCTTCTTCCGTCGTAAATATTAACCATTCTGTTTCTCCCCAGCCACCAAAATTGAAATTGGAGTACGAAGGCGAGGTAGACGCGAGCGAGGAAGGTCCCGCGTGCCCACAGCCCGTGCCGCCCAAGTACTACGCGGATGAGGACTGTCTCACTGTCAACGTGTACACGCCCATACAGAACAGGTCGCGAAGCCAATATTATGATGATACACGCTTGCTACAAAACACACGGTGATGCGCCACCAGTACCTCTACATGGTGGCTATATACATATTTTAGGAATACTTTCATTAAAGATACAGCTAAGGAGTGAAATTCTCTGCCGGAGTCTGTGTTTCCTGATCGCAACAACCTAGGGGTCTTTAAGTCAAGAGTGAATAAGTTACTTTCAGGCAAACATGCTGCATCGCCAACCACATAATCCCTTTCAATAGGTGAAATTGTGATCAAACGCGATACTATCTATGGGACTGGGCCAAATACTTCTGCCGCAGGTCGAACGCTTAATGGGCTAAATCAACCACAATGTTAATCAAAAAAATGTCCGAGGACATCGCGGCAGACCAAGACGAAGATGACGAGACGAGCTTGATGCTTATCGACAGGATTGGTCCTCACTTGCCCAAAGTCGGGATGAATGGAAAGAAGGAAGGGAGGCCTTGGCCCTGCAATGGGATAGAAAAAGCTTAAATAAAAAAAGTTCAATAAAATTGTAACACCCCACACACAGGTTTCTCCAGGTCTGACGCATAATATGAATGTATGCAATACAATGCCAATCGTCTCTACGCTGGCCCTCGGCGTCTTTAGGTGTTTATTCAATTGAGTCAGGGATGTGGAATACTAACTCCCAACTACTATGTACTGTATATAGCATGCGTAGGTATACGGGACAAGTCACATGGTCCTGCTACCTCCCCGACCAGACAAGTGTGCCAGGACACAAAACCAACATAACAATTATTACTCTCCTTCAGCACCGGCCCCCTCCCAGTGATCTTCTTCATCCACGCGGGCGGGTTCTACGCGATGAACGGTCGCAGTGACCTGGCGGGTCCGCACTATCTCCTCGACCGCGATGTGGTACTCGTCACGATCAACTACAGGATCGGATCCCTTGGTGAGACAATCTTTATTTATTGTCAGTAAAATACTGCTGCACTTGATAGCCATTGTATTTCTATGAAAAAGTCACTTTTCCGTAGATACGTAGTTCCACTTGTTATTAGAACTTTGACAAGAAATTTAAAACAATATTCTGTTTTTTTTTGTGTTGCCCTGCATGATAAATTTTGTCTCTCTCTAATATATTAAATACTTCATCCTATAGTTTTCATTCCTGATTTTAAACATTTCAAGACGTAGGTAGTTTACGTCTGTATCCCATCATAGATATTAACTGTATTTTATTCCTGATTTTGGAGCTTCTCTTTATTTTACCTTCAAATGATTGAGTTTGTGTTACTATCCGAAAGCGTTCTTGTAACTTCTTGTACTTCCACTAACCTTCCCACTTCTTCCAGGGTTCATGAGCACAGGCGACGCCTACGCCCCCGGTAACAACGGCATGAAGGACCAGGTGGCAGCGCTCAAGTGGGTGCAGAGGAACATCGCCGCCTTTGGGGGCGACCCCAATCTCGTCACCATCACCGGCTGCAGCGCCGGCTCTACGAGCGTCATGCTGCACATGATCTCGCCCATGACTAAAGGTATGGACTCAAGTGGGTGCAGAGGAACATCGCCGCCTTTTGGGGAGACCCCAACCTCGTCATCGTCACCGGCTGCAGCGCCGGCTCCATCAGCGGCACCTCTAAAAGTGTGCATAGAAATATTATGACTTCATTGGTGACGACGATATTTTTTAGAAAGGGCAGCTGCGTAGTTACTTTAAAAGAAAAATTATAAATGGTGACATTACATCTTAAGTTTTAAGTAGGTATAAGTTTTAACTATTTTAAGTAACGTATTTGTGAGCGAGCTTGCTTCCTCCATAATATATAACCAAGTATTACGTTTGTAAGTATATGTAGTATAAATCCATGTCTAAAAATAAAAACGAAGAAAAAATTATAAGAAAGCCCAGCAAGCGCGTCAGATCAGATGTTTGTGTGACCAGAACCAAGGTGTAGTCTCTGCCTTCCTCCATAAGAATAAAGTATTGTTTTATGATCCCCAGTTATATCATAAATGCAAAAGGCAGAAATGTAAATGAAACCCTGTTGAAATGCTAATTCTCAGGCCAAATCACGAGCTAGCCCCCTCACGCATCGCGCTAAGTTTTTGACCAGGAGAATTAACTAAAGGTGACAAATATCACCATGTTTTGCCACTTTTCATCTTCGTATCCGTTCCAGGCCTCTTCCACCGCGGCATAGCGATGAGCGCATCCCCCGTTGGTAAGGAGTTGCAGCCACCGACACATCAGCGCCACCTGGCGGTGCGCCAGGCGGAGGTCCTCAACTGTCCCACCCACAATTCTTCCACCATCTTTGACTGCCTCATGACCAAGCCCTGGCAGGAGCTCGGAGACTCGCTCACTAAGTTCTGGGTACGTTTTAGAAATAGAGGAAGAAAGGGAAGAATAATACTATTTAAAGTAGAATTGTTGCAAAACTTGGGAAATCTTCATAATCATCATCACCAACGTCAACTGTTGGTTATAATCATTCCTGAAGAATCACCACACAAGCCGCAGCGATTCGTCCTGCTGCTGGATTTGCGCGACCTTTACCTTATCATCAGTCTTCTTTGTGGTGATGTCTGGACTTACACTTCCCCTTCTGGTATGGTGGTGGTCAGTGAAAAAAGCTCTTCAGACACATCAACTATCTTTTCTGCGGTTAATTTGTTTCAACCACATCCACTTAAGTTTCTTTTTTGTAATTGACTAAGTAACGAGACCCGCTACGGTCGATCTCCAAGTTTAGCAAGGGGTATCGTTCTACCCAGTTAGTAGGTTCTGGAAGTCAAACAGGCAGTCGCTCCATGAAAAATACTGGAAGACAGATAGACTGAAAAACCGAACCCAACATAGAAAAAACTAGGCAGGTTAGGCAGATCGATTTTTAGATAGGCTCACTCGAACGTTGATGTTCCTCATAATATCCAGGAGTTTGGCGACGGAGATCCGGTGGGTCTTTGGGGCCCGGTGCTGGAGCCCGACTTCGGGCAAGAGCGCTATCTCACCATCAAGCCGCTGGACGCCATCAAACAGGGCAAAATGCACACCGTGCCGCTCATCGCCAGCCAGACCACTGATGAGTTCTTCTGGAAGGCTTTCCGTAAGTTAGAACAATAATATTATAGAGTGACGCCATGACACCGACTCCGAAAGTACCACCTCGAGAGGAAACCGGCATGTCCTAGAACCAAAAATTCAATCATCCAACACGCAATGGTTAGGCCCTTACAGCTTACAGCCACTAGTTTTAGCCACTCTAAGAGAGAGTAGGTGTCCCAGCAGTGGGCTGGGGATAGTATAAACTGAATGTTATATGTTATCAACTATTTCAACGTCAAAAATGGTGGACCTACATTCAGTCCTTGCTCAACTCTCTTTTTGAGCATTCAATGGACGTATCAGTTGTCATAAGATTTCTCAAAGATCGGCCAAAGAATCTTAAGTTCAGTATCATATTAATTACTGTTATTTGGTCAACTCAGCTAAATACTACAAATCAAGGGTGCCTTTGATATTTCGGGTCGGTGAAACAGGCCTCATTCTTCCAAACTTCTCTACCTATTAGTCGTCATTTCAGTAGTCACGCACTTTCTAGAAACTAGACATATCGTCCTTCAGCAACAATAGGCTTTTGATAACCAACATGCTGTCATTCTAACAAACAATTTTCATTCAGCGGTTCTCCAAAACGAGACCCTCTTGAAGACAATGAACGAGGAGTGGGAGAGGATCGCGCCGATCTCCTTCATGCTGCCGAAGGAGAACCGCTCCGTAGTGGTGAGGAGACTGAAGGAAGTCTACCTGAAGGACAAGAAGCTGGTCAATGATAAGGAGAGCGAGAAGGCGCTGGGGATATTGTATGGAGACTCTATTATTGGGTTTGGAGTGCACAGGTAAGAATCTGTTGATCGGCCTCCCACGTAAGTTGTTGTAACCAATGAGATTGTGGTACGGAATATCATCATTATCGTCATATCAGCCGTAAGACGTCCACTGCTGGACATAGGCCTCCCCCAACGGGGAGGGGGGGGGTTGCCATAATTGCCATGCTTGGCAGGCGGGATGGCGATCGTAGTGTAGTTGTTCCAATGCACAGATAATGCATTCTCTGGTGAGTCCCTTAGTCACCTCTTACGACACCCACGGGAAGTGATGTTACTGTGTTCTGTTTGTCCGACACCAAACAGAATACAGGAATATACTCACTTTTAAGTTAAAAATACAAAATCACAATTTACAAGTTTACAAGAACTTACTTGAGAGACATCGCTTTAATACCCACATCGACGATGGAAATTGCAAATGTCGTTATAAAAATTAGAATTTTCAGCTCTTGACACATCGCCAGCAGTTGAAAATCCAACCGTGCAATGTGTTTCCCTTATGACATTTGATATTTCCACCAGCGAAATGTTTATAAGACGACGATTGCGTCACATGTTGTTCTGTTTGTGAAGCCCTAAATATGAAAGGGAAGTTAGAGTTGAGAAAAATTTGTAACGTAGCACTGCTTTCTGTAGACGGGGCATGATTTTATGAAAAGGGCGGCAGTTTGGCTTCCCTATTTATCGGTGACACAAAAGGGGAATAAGAAGTAATATAAAATTCTTCCGTTACTGGTGACTGAGTGACTGACAGACAACGCACAGCCGAAACTACTGGTTGTAGAAAGTTCATATTTAGCATGTAGCTCCCCTATACTCCCTAGGAAAGCAATACGAGAGCGTTTCCTGAAATTCCTACGGAAACGGGAAAAAACGGGATATGCGCTTACTAAGTCGCTGGCAAAAGTAAGAAATAAAGTTTAAAAGAAAAGAAAAAAAAATGGAGAAGCTACTTTCTGTTTGCTTATATCAACCAACTAAAATTAATAAAATCTGTTTATAAAGCACAGCGACCATTTTTCCCCGTTCTTAGTGCTCGGACAAAAAACTTTGAAGAACGACGTAAAATTATTGAATTTGAGAAGATACTTCTGCTACAGCATTCTGTATAGTAAAAAAGTACAATATTACTTGTAACAAAACGATTGTGCTCACTTCCTACCAGGATGGTGAATCTCATGTGTCGGCACTCGAAGCACCCGGTGTGGTACTACGAGTTCGCTTACATCGGAAACAACTCCCACTACGAAGACCCCAACGGAAAACCACAAGGTAAGTTATCATCTACTTTTCAACGGCCTGCAAAAAAGGAGGACGTTCTCAGGACTAAAAACAAATATGTATATTCGAATGAACATATTTGTGAAAAACAAATATGTTCATTCGAATATGTTTGGTCAGCGATATCTCCGCCAATTGTCAAACGATGTAATAATGCAAGTCGGTGTCGTAATACGAAATTAAAGTTATTCTGTACTTTGTCATCTTTTTCATTGGAAGTCGGTAGTATTTTTTATTTTTGTAAATAAGTTTTTAATCATTAACTTTTTTCTTAAATTAAAAAGCATATCAGAGAAAACCAGGAGGATGATGAGGAAATGATAATAAAGATTCTCCAAATTATAGCCAGACACTAGAACCTCCTGCTCGTAGGAGCTACCTTCGTTAAACCTGCAGCACTCTCACACTAAACTGTTTACAGGTGCAGCCCACCATGACGACCTCATATACCTGTTCACGCTGAGCTACCGCTACCCCACCATACCGCTGAGCAGTCCCCACTCGCACGTGGTGGATGAGATGACTGCCTTGTGGTACAACTTCGCGAGATACGGGTGAGGAATACTCCTTTGTTTTAGCCTGATAACAAGAAGAAGCTCCAAATAAGTCTGCCCACTTTAGCTGTCGAGAGGGCCAGAGACAACTTGAGGTTGGCCACCCGTGTAACCAGAAGCAACTGAGTTTTACATGGAGCGAGCGCGTATCTGAACTCAATTATTGGTTCGGACTACCCGTAACGGCGTCAAGAATCAACAAATGACAGCCGGCACCAACATTAGTAATTGGATCATTGCTTAACCTTTAGGCCTGTCCGGCTATTATTTTGCCACAAGCTACTGTCTTCTTATAACCTTTTTTATATCTTTAGTCTTTCACCCCCAGAGACCCGAACCCTCGCAAGGACACGCCCGAGCTCGGCAGCCTGAGCTGGCCCGCCATGAAGCCGGAAAAGAGGAGCTACCTTCACCGCGGAGACCAGCTCAGCATCCGCCAGAACATGTTCGAAGACCGGTTCCAGGTGTGGGAGGAGCTGTATCCCATACAGTACTGAACAGTGGGGATAGTGACGATTGTCTTGAGAATGGCGTCGTGACGACAAATATTTGATGTAATAGTTTAATAAATGAAGAAGAAAAAAAATGTTATTTTTGTCCCTACGTCGAATCATCGCATGAAGGACTACAGGCCATTTGAACAGGCGGGTTGATTTGTTGTGAACCAGAATGTGGCCTCTAGAATCTAACGTTTTAGCTAGCACAAATATGCTTGTTGCTGACCTAAAGCTAACGATGAAGCAAAATTCTAAAGAAATCAATTATTGCCATCTAAATACCATAAAATAAACTACAGGGTTTAATCCTCCTGAGATATTTGTAACAGTACACACGTAGTGCAAAATCATCTTCAAAATTCCAGGATGCTACTGAGACATTCCCAATAAAAAAAGTAGAATGATGCCCGACTTGGAAATAGGACCAGACTCAGGAGGCAGGACCACACGCACAGTTGACGCACTTGGGATAAACATACCAAATGAGCAGTGAAAATAATTAAAACAGTATCTAGTATAAGTTGATTCAAACTCAGTACCTCTCGCCTCACCTCTGCTGTCACATTTATTTGCAATGGCGTAGCGACTCGACGAGGGCGCCATTTGATTTTACATGTAGGTCGTCAGGTACTTAACTTTGGTACCTATAGCGCGACGTAGCATGAAGCAAGTGAGATGATTGCTGATAATGATGGAAGAGAAAAGCATTTTGTTTTTACCATCAATTGAGATGAAGCTTATGAGGGTAAAAGGATGAAGATGATGTGATATAAATTGCAAAATTATAGCTTCTTCAATGTATTCTACTACGATCACTTACCTAAATCTCCCGTGATTTTTCCTTCTGAGTGATCAGGAGCTGACCACAACAACACGTGACTCCATAAAGCAGTCACTGAGGTAAAAAAATTGTAAACAAAGCCAGGTTTTCCCTCCGAGCAATATTTATCTTTTCTTTTCCTTGTAATTGAAATATTTTTACTTAGATCTCCTTTGTCTTAACGATGTACGCAGGAAGACAATGCTACGGTATGTGAGAATAGGGTAAAAAATAATAATACCTATTAATAAATAATAAAGGTAGTATTTTATTTATCACAGTTTTAAGTTATTCCACTCTACCTTATGTTAAACTAATGCTTAGTAACATGAAAGTAACTCTGTCTGTCTTTTTGTTGACCTTTTTATTTAACGGCAGAACGGGTTAGTATGAACCTTGGAATGTAGTCTTGGATGAGGGAGAACATAGGATATTGCTAGTGTATTCCCTTGGGAGAAAATACCGACTACACGCGGGCGAAGCCCGGTAGAAGCTGCTAATTTATGAAAAAGTAAAAGTATATCTTGGTTTATATGTTTTTAAAAGGATGGTAATCTTTGGAAGGACTTATCCGACTTCAAATATAAACTCTGCCACTGATGAAAACCCCTCAAAAAAGCACGGTCCCTGAGGAATAAGCCACGAGAAACACTGGGCTAAACTGATACCAAAGAGGTGACATAGTTTCCTTTCTAGTAAAGATTTATCTCCAGAAGTAAAGATACGATTTCAAAATTATTCCTCCTTGCTATGGACAATTTTTTACCGGAAAATGCACGGATCCAGGGAAGCGAATCTGCGAGAAAACCTAGTATATAGGGTCATAATATTCCCGCTTACAATGATCTACAACAATTGCAGAATAGCCCACATACCTGCGTATAGCTAAATACCTACACAGCTAGTCAATATATTGATCAACTGGTTCTGTCACCGGCTCAGTGCTCCTCGGCGTCTTGAGGAAAATGTTCGCGAGGGCGTGGATACTGCTATGTCTCACATGTGTGGCGGTGGACGCTGGATTTTTGGATTATATGGACATAGGTCAGTGTCTGGAAACCTTAAAGATATTTTTTAATAATCCAATCGAATGTAATTAGTATTGTCCCAGTATTGGGCAAAGGCTTGCCCTTTTAGACCCACGTCTTTTCTTTGCGGTGCAATTTTTCCGGTAGGTACACAGCTCGATTTTCGTCTGGTTAGTCAATAGTGCTTATTCCTAAAATCTCAAGCTCCTATAGCCGAAATCCTCTGTATCCGGTAAGACTGCAAGCCAACCCCAATATTGTTGAGAAAATGCTATATGCATAGATGAATTTCTGGCAATGAGTAAAAAAAACCTTGCTATATTTGGTCCTGGGGAGATTGGTGCTCCACTTCTTTTTCAACTAAAATACTAGGAAGTGGTGACGGGCGAGCATTTAGGAGTGTCTGCTTAATTTGAATAAATAACTTTTGAATGTTTAATTTTTCACTCCTCCAGACACTTGGGGGAGGTCCATATCAGGTCAACGTACTTCGGCTGACATAATGATGTTGATGAGCCCTCCAGATACTACGGAGGCCGATCGCAGTAAGGAAGATGTTGGACCCATCGCGCAGTCGCTGTCTGGTCAGTTCCGAGGGTCATGGATGGAGTCACGGCGCGGGAGACGCTTTCAAGCCTACCGGGGGATCCGGTATGCTGAGCCGCCTGTGGGTCAGCTGAGGTTCCAGGTAAGATTTTTTTGTCTGTAATGAAAAGGTGTTTTGTGGTACTCCTGGCTGGAATATACCCAATATTTCAGATGGTGGTGACCACTCACCACCAGCTAGGCCGCCTGCTTGTGTGGTACTACATTGGAATAAAAAATTTTCAATTGGATAGCTCAATTATAGTGATCCGACAACAACAATTCATGGCAGTATTGGCAATTTGGCAGTGTACCTTGCAGCTGAATGACGAATAATATAGGGAAGGATATATAAAATTGTGATTAAATAAAGAGAAAGAAGATTTACTACTTCAGTTACTAGTTAAGTAACTTGGACTTACATTATTATCTTAAGGTCGCCTTTGATAACATCATACTATGGGAGCCAGCAATGTAATGCAGCTTGCATGCGGTCTGGTTGCAGGCAAAAACGTAGCCTAAGAGATTACTAGTTTGATACCTTTTCCCTCAGGCACCGAAGCCGATCCTAAAGTACCCTGATATGGTGGACGCCAGTAAGGAGGGACCGGCGTGTCCCTCGCCCACCAGGCCCGGGTATTATGTGGACGAGGACTGTCTGGTCGTCAACGTGTACACTCCTGGTCACATCAGGTAAGCATGGAGTTTTCCAAAGGGCAGAGGTGTGCCGAGAGAAGGTAGGTACACCCACATTTCGACAGAAGTTATGCTCAAGTACGTTAAGCCGTTGGTCCTGAACCAGATCTCTCTGAGTCGTGTCGGATTGTCGTGCCATCGTACTATGAGAGTAATGAGGTAGGTATTTGTGTTTGGGCACATACTTGTATACTATTATATGTCCCGCGCTGATGGCTTGGCTCTATTAAGGTTGGCCGCCATGGCTGAAATCGGTCAGGTGGACTTATATAATATAAGGCGAACATATTGCCAACAACGGCGCAAAAACGCAGACTCCAAGGCTACTACTGAGAATTTCCAGATAGAAAACCCAACAAGTCTTTGCCCGACCCTGGAATCGGATCCAGGATGGGTCAGGACCGGTCACGATCAGCAGTAGCAGTCATCCGGTTAATATTGAGGCGCTGAAAAGCTATATTGAGTCGTTTCGGATAGTCAGCAGTCAGAACATCAGACACCAGTCTTGCAAAGGGTATTGTTATAGTAGTATTTTATTCGTAAAAGACAATTTTGGTCCACAGTCGGTGTTAGTAGCACTTAATACTAACGTTATTTAATTTTATAAAAGAAAAAAAACTTATTCCCTACACCAATACTTAGGTATCTATGTTTGGAAGTCGGATAGACAGTTACTTCATTCATAATACGGGTACTTCGGTTAGACTGGTAGCCAGTCTGGCTGGGCAGATTATGACTTGTATAATTATTTGCAGGTCTAGACTGATGCCAGTGATCGTGTTCATCCACCCGGGCGGGTTCTACTCGATGTCTGGCCGCAGTGACCTGGCGGGCCCGCACTATCTGCTGGACAGAGACATCGTGCTGGTCACCATCAACTACAGGCTCGGCTCTCTCGGTGAGTTGGTGCAAATAGCTTCAACTTTCTGACTAGCTGACTGATTCTTTGACAGTTAAAAAGTTTTAAAGTTAGTTTTCTAATACTGGAAAAGTCATAAATAGTAGAGCGATCGTAAACGCAGATCACATGTTTCATCAAAACGGTTCAACAGTTAGTCCTTTCCTCTTACAGGTTTCCTAGCCCTGGGCAACCAGCTGGCCCCCGGTAACAACGGCTTTAAAGACCAGGTGGTAGCGCTCAAGTGGGTGAAGAGAAACATCGCCGCGTTCGGGGGAGACCACGACCTCGTCACCATCGCCGGTTGCAGCGCGGGGGGAGCCAGTGTCATGGCACATATGGTCTCACCCATGTCGAAAGGTGAGTTGAAAAGGACCCATAGCTGTATGGCCGTATGTGGAACAGGGAGGAAAGTTCCGCATCCTCCATTGAAAATAGAGGATCGTCCGACCAAACAGGTGACTGTTGTTAGTAATAGTCGCGTGGATAACTTTGCTATAGCGATGGAAGATTTGTGTGACGTCATACGCCACTACCTACATACCGGTTTCAAAGAATACAACAGTTGGGAGTATGGGATACGATACTCAGGTCTGGCAAACGATTATTGGATTTTCCGTTTGGAGTCTTGTATTGCAATCACGCAGTGAAAACTTGGGTCTAGTGAGCTTGAAATGATTTGTTATTTCACCTTGATTGTATTCATTGACAGCTCACTTCTTATTCACTTCACCTAAGTTTCCACGATGAGGTTCTCATAGACTAGTAACATTGATTCTGTATGGTGTCGGACGTAAAATAATAGCACCATCCCATGACTTCCCGTGGATGTCGTAAGAGCGACTAAGGGACTCACCAGAGAATGGGCAGCAGTCTCTGTGCATTGCCAAACCGCCTGCCAAGCGTGGCGATTCTGGCAACTCCCCCCGCCCCTTTGGGGGAGGCCTATGTCCAGCAGTGGACGTCTTTCGGCTGATAATAGTGATGATGGTACTCCCATTGATGGTTTCCCCGGTTTAAGGCTTGCCTAGTTTTAAATCGCACTTTTTTCCAGCTATAAGTACCTTCGCCCAAGTTGCATTTAAATCTTATCATTTACTTTCAGGTCTCTTCCACCGCGGCATATCAGTGAGCGGTTCCCTGACCTCTAAGGTGCCTCTCCCGTCAGACCGCCTGGACCTGGCCGTCAAGCAGGCCAGAATGTCCGACTGCCCCGAAGACAACACCACGATGCTGTACAAGTGCCTCCAGACCAAGCCGTGGAAGGAGATCGCTGGCTCCCTGCTCAAATTCTATGTGAGATTCTTTGCTACGTTTAAGGTAAAGGCACCTAATTCCGGGGTATATTTAAAGAAACTAGAAAGGACTTCTAAAATTAAACGTTTGCTTTTTTTTCTAATAATTGGCTCTTTTTATTTATCTACAAGGAATGATAAATGCCAATTGAATTAGAAATATTCAGAACGAAAGAATAAGTTTTATTACGCACGTATATTATAGAAGCACGGTACCGACATAGAAATAACAAAAAATACTTAAGTGTATTGTGTGTTACACGGCTCCACGAAAAAGGTCCATTTCAGCGAAATGTCAAACAGACAACAAAGCTTGTCAATCGCTTGTAAACGTCCTTTTTCTATATACCGCAGAATATGGTGCCAATTTTAAAACCCCACGGAATTGGGTTCCTTTATCTCCTTCTTTCTGAATCCCCAGGAGTTTGGCTACGACCCTCTCAGCCTGTGGCGACCGGTGGTCGAGCCCGACTTCGGGCAGGAGCGGTTCCTGACGGAGGAGCCGATGGTCGCCATCCAAGAGGGTAGGATGCATTCCGTGCCGTTCCTCATCACCCAGACCAATGGGGAATTCTTCTGGAAGGCGTTTAGTAAGTAGTTGTACAGGATTTTTTAGTTTTTGTCAGGGTCGTATTTTTAGATTGTCGGTCTCTAATATTCCACAAAAGGTCGTATTTAACGAAAGTCAAAAGCCAAACGTTTATTTCAATTAGGCCATTAAACGGCACTTTTGAACGTCATCATTTACAGTTCAGTAAAATAATAATATTACATTAATAAAGTGACTCTATTGTCCATTCGGAAAGGTAGATTCTTATGGAGAAGAACGGACAAGAAACTTCATAATTACTCTTTTCAAATAATGATTTTACAAAATTTGGTATACAAAAATTAATTTACTATTATGTGAGGACGATGCACCCTGAGTATGCTACTTATAAGAACAAAGTATTACCAGCAGAGGTAAACTTATTCATTTTCTAAAGAAATTTAGTTACCTAAATGGTACGCACATATTTACAGATAATCTTAATAACCATTAATTAAACAGAAAATATAAACACAAAAAAGAAACAGTATATCTATAAAGTTAATACATAAATCAACCAGTTTGATTTTGTCTACACCCTTGATTGTCCTATGGAGCAGGACCACGATTCAACTTGATTATCGACACGAGGTCTCTGTGGTCCTCATCCTTGAAGAGGTCATAACTAAATAATAACAGGCACACAGGGGGATCTTCATGCTTGCCGACGTCGGTCTATGGATGGGTGACAATTCATTACATACCGGGACTCCTCCGTGCTTCAGAAAGCACGGCTAGGCAGATTGTTTATTAGAGAAGTAGTCGTGTGGCCACCATGTTTTCCTGGATTTCTGATTGGGCCGCGCCACCTTCGTCACTTCGTTCTACAGAAAAGAGACAGGTAGGTATGGGCTCGCTGTCCGATCACCACCAGGCCCGGGTCGATGGCGCGTTGTGTTTCACGCGCGCCTCAAAGATATGTCAGCCTAAAAGACGGGGACCGCTAGGGCCAAAGCCTGCCAGGGTTGCGGAATCTGTTCGAAAGAGTCACCGCGGCCCTGGAACGCAAAGGGCTTTAGAAGGAACACGGATGGGTTTTAGTCAGTAAGAGTCTGACACGCCCTTCCGCTCCACCCAGAGCGGAAGAAGTCATTTGATGATTTCCCATCCTTAAAAAAAAAAAAAGAGAAGTTATGGGACACACAGTCACATTGCCTTCAATAGCAGAGTATTCAGGGTTCTCATTATGAGGATCTAAAGGCTGTGGCCCAGTCTATTCTGTATGTGGATTTTTTTTTTTTTTTATTTTTCTGTATGTTCATGGTACTAATTTATCCTTCTCCCCCTTCACAGCAATCCTAAAGAACAAAACATTGATGGACACGATGAACTCTAACTGGACGCAGGTGGCGCCGATCTCGTTCATCTTGCCGCGCAACGACTCGGTTGGCAAGCTAGTGAGGCTGCGGCTGCCGTACCTTGGAGATAAGCCGCTCGCCAACAATACGTCCAGCGCTGCGGGCCTGGGGCAGTTGTATGGGGACGCCATTACTGGGTTTCCTGTTCATAGGTGAGTAGAAGTTTTACCAGTAGTGAAATTACTGGAGCCTGGTGAAAAAATAAGGCTATGCCTATTTAAATAAAGGCTTGTGTTTAAACGCCTAACATAAAAGTACCTATTTTACTACCAAAAAATTCGATATACCTGCCAGAATGGATAAATGCTCACCAAAAAGCGAATTTGGAGGTGGTTTTAAAAAAAACAACAACGAAGGGGATAGCGGTGTCTGATTCGCTCGCTTCGCTGGCTCACTAGACCCCGCCATCCCCTTCTAACCTAACCTGTCCGGGTCGTGGTGCCCCAAATCCCGAGCTCGTTTACCTCGCTCTTGCATCCAAGTTCTCCTAGTAACAAAAGTAACATTATATTTCAGGAAAACAAGATTTGGTGAGAATTTATCCATATTGGTAGGCAAAAAGAATATAAATACAACACGTACAATTATACTGATGAGTGTATAATTATATTGGAACTTAAAACGTTGTTCTTTAGGCACCTCGGCATAGAGTCTGAGTGGGTTTATTTTATTTGAAGTTAACATATTTTACTTGGTACGCATTTAAATTGAAGCCTTTAATAAATAGCTTCGGTTCATCAAAAGCTGCTCATAGAAAACTTTAAGATAAAATTATTCATCCCAAATCAGAAAACCATATCAGCAACTCAGCATTACTATAATGCTGCCACATCCCAGTAATACATGGATGACAGCCGACCGACGTCGATATGAAAGACCCGGTCAAGCTGTGACGACTGCTTAAAATATAATCATATTTATTTCATTTCACATGGCCAATATGGGCATTTATAAAACATCAGAAGCTATTCCACGGTTTCAATATTGATCGTATCCTATGGATAAAAAATTACAAAAAGGTTCTTGCTACACTTTTTAAAACATAGATTTATTACATCCTTTAACATGCAGGACTTTTAAGTAGGGCCCAATTGCTGGAGTCTAGAGATGATCCCTCAACTCTAAACCTTCCCTCTGTTTCAGAATGGCCAACTTGATGTGTCGGCACTCGTCGCACCCGGTTTACTACGCGGAGTTCGCGTACGTCGGCAACCAAAGCCACTATGAGAACCCCGTCACCAAGAAACCGGCTAAAAGTAATTGGCGCCATCTGTTAGGGACATTATTTTTTCTTGATGTGCCCGCTCTTGACCTTGACCTCGCCTGACCATAAGGCGTCGTTCTGAAACAAAGCGATTGTAAAGAAAAAAAGTATCGTCGCTTTGAATTAAGTCGCTTTCTATTATAAGATTTTGTATTTGAACGACGCCTGATGTCTTAATGCCATCATGATTATGTTGTAAAAAAAGAGTGTTCGTCCCGTATAATAAGGCTCCATCTCTTTCGCACACTTGACACCATGATGGCTTTAAGAGTTCACAGTAGGTACCCTGATTGTAGCAATGGATCCCTGTTCATTCTTGCTTTGAAGGCTGACGAGTCACAGGTCAGGACGAAGCGCTTGGGGCGACTACAGCAGTCACAGGACAGATGTTGAGGATTACTATTTCTTAACCTCTCTTATTTTCTTTTGTTGTGCAGTAGCAGCCCACCACGACGACCTCATCTACTTGTTCTCGCTGAGCTACCGCTTCCCCAGGATAGGCGTCGATGACTCGCTCGACTCCAACATGGTGGACAAAATGACCGCTATATGGTACAACTTCGCTAAAACTGGGTGAGATACAAACTTAAGTAATCCAGAGTTTAGTAGGTATAGTATTTATTTAAGCAACTGAAAACACTATTATCATTAGTCATTGGTTCTTAAATAATTTTTGAGACTTCACGGTTTGAGCGCCTGTTAAAATGGTACAGCAACAACTAGTTAAAATAGCATTGATTGCTTTTATTTTTCTGAAGGTTGGTTTAAATATTTAGGTACCTATCTACTTAATTTATTTAGGTGTAGGTAAACTATTTGAATGCATAGAAAAGATGAAAGTTTACCTTCTTACAACTTTTAAGTTCTCTACAACACCCATGCAAAGGGAATTAAACGTTTTTTTTCTGCTACCAAACCTATAAGAGGTTTAGAGGTCATCAAGCATTGGAAAATGTTGAAACTCACTGAAATTACGACAATAATTGAGGAAACATACCTAACTAACTTACTATGTAGTGTATTCTCTTCTTTCCCCAGCTACCCAGTCCCCCTAGGTGACTTAGACAAAAACGAGCTGTCTTCAGTCTCCTGGCCAGCCATGAAGCCAGCCATGAGGAACTACGTGCGCATAGACAAGGAGTTCAGAGTGCTGCAGAATCTCAATGAAGACCGGTTCAAGGTCTGGGATGAGCTGTACCCGATACATTACTGAGGGGTTTTAGGTGAAGATATATTTGTGTTGTTTTAGTAAATAAATGATTTTCTAATACCACGACGTGTTATTTTAATTTTAGGCCTGGGTACCGAAACTCATTAACAACAACAGAAATAATTATATTTATTCGATAACGTAGGTTGGCGCAGTGGTTGAGCTTGGCTTGGAGTTGAGATTGGCTGCTGCGCTGCGTGTCGTGGGTTCGATTCCCGCACGGAACAAATATTTGTATGGCCTACAGATAGTTGTTCCGGGTCTGGCTGTTTGTGTTTGTGAACGCACCCACGATCCAGGTGAAATTCCTAGTGTGGGGCAACGTAAAAAACAAAATAAAAAAAATAGCTTAGGTACGCAACAGTCATAAAGTTGAAGAACAAAAAAAAACAACGGGTTGCACTCCCGTCACTCCGGGAGAAGCGAAAACTTGAACATTGACGTTGTGCATTTTTGATATTTTGGAATGGTTAGGGAATAATTTCGCACGAATTGCTTTAATTGTCAGTATAAAAGTACTATCATTTATGTGGTAAAATACAATATTCATTTATTGCGCTAGGTATCGTACACAAAGATGACAATTTACATTACACTAGTGGCCCGCCCCGGCTTCGCCCGGATTAAGTATGTTTTTTTTTAATCTTCAAAAATTTTACACTTCAGAACTATTACAATTATTTTACATTAAAAAGTTTATCTCAACGAAACAGCAGGAGTAGACATACATTTTACGAGAGGGGGATATTACTTCCTCTCCTACGCCTCGCCGGCGGTCTACTCTCCCTCCGTCTTACGAATTTTCGTCAGGTCACGTGTCCTGACGCAAGTTTAAAATTTTTTTCCTATCCCAAAAAGTGCACAAAGCCGCTAAAGAAGTTTTCACTTTAAAGAAACCATGCTCAAAAATGCAAAACACACGCTTATGAGCCCATTTTCACAGAAATGACCAAGAAAACTAGATCCTCGATCCTATGTAAGTGAGTGCCTACATTAAAGCCCATGGTTGGATGTTCTTCAAAGGTAAAAGTAAAATCCAGCAGTTTATTATCTCTATCTTTGCTATACTAGGTATATTATTATATTTTATACTTTTATTATAAAGCTGAGGAGTTTGTTTGTTTGAACGCGCTAATCTCAGGAACTACTAGTTGGAATTGAAAAATTATTTTGTGTTGGATAGTCCATTTAGTTAGAAAGGTTATAGGCTATGTATAACATCACGCTACAACTAATAGGGGCGGAGCATTAATGAAAAATGTTGCAAACATGGGAAAAAATATTCGTTTTTGAGAGCTTCCGTTGCGTGCGCTGCGTAAACGGTCCGAGACAGCATACTTAGTAGGTATCTTTTAAGATTGACTCACTTTAACCTTTTTTTATACCTTTTTATGTTAATGAAATTTGTTCGAAATTAAAGCACTATTTGCGAAGGAGTTTTATCAAAATAATATGAATTCTTATTTAAGTAAATAAATATGTATTTAATCACAAGTATTTAAATGTCAACAAAATTGTCCTTGACATCACTTGATTTCAATCAACTTCTTAGGAGTTATCATAATCTATACACTAATAATAAAGCTGAAGAGTTTGTTTGTTTGAACGCGCTTATCTCTGGAACTACCAGTCGGATTTGGAAAATTATTTTTGTATATGATAGCCACAATCATGCAAGGCTATACAGGAACGTGATATGCGCGTACGAAGTCGCGGGCAAAAGCTTTCCATGACGGTGGCCAACTCTTAGGAGATTTGGTCTGTTCCTTTAGTCTCATATATCTGCAATGACAGCAATCCCACACGATCGGGGGGAGATCTGGCGCTGAACCAACGGCGCCACGTGCTTTCACGAGCGTGCCACTCCACCAACTTCTGAGCTCTTCTACTGAGAAATTACTAACAGAAAAACCCAAAACGCTTTTTGCCCGACCAGGGAATCAAAGCAAGGACGCGCTTGCTTATACGAGACCTTGTTGGTCTCGATGTCAGTTAAACTTGCAGGAGTACAAAGCCGGCCAAGTGCGAGTCGGACTCACACACGAAGGGTTCCGTACCATTAACCGAGGAAACACGTTTCTTTTATGGGAGCCCCCTTTCATTTTTAATTTAACTTTTATTATATTATGTTGTTAGAGCGGCAATAGAAATAAACACTGAAAATGTCAACTGTCTACCTATTGCGGTTCTTGAGATACAGCTTGCTGACATACAGACGGACAGCGGAGGCTTAGTAATAGAGTTCCGTTGGTTACCCTTCGGGAAAGGAACCCTAAATATTAAAGCCCCGACTAAAAACACCTACTTAGGTATTCATAGGCCTTGCTAATGACCTTGCTAATGACCGCCGAGTCTGTGAAAAAAATGTCTGATAAGATTATCGCTGAACTCATTTAAGATAAGCTCAGAAAGTTTCAGCTTATGCCCTTGGCATAATCCACTAGTCGACATCTCTGTCTGACGTCATCATCACATACTTACTTTTGATCCATTTCATTTTGAATGAAGCGCCTGCTGCAAATGTCATCGCAATGTGTCACTCGCGGGATTTCAAGTTCATTTCAAGACTGAGTCACGTAATACATCCATACTAATACAGACCTTATTGCAATAGAATAAAGCTGATATCCGATCGGCGAAGTAAATAGCACAGGATAGCAACATTCGAAATAATACTTTGTAGCGTTACGCTAAGGGTGAGTTTTCCATGTGAAGGGTTTGAAGTATAAGGCCTTCGAGCGCACTGGCGCGGCGCATGCGTACCATGTCCACTTATCTCTACCCTTGGAAAATAGTGTTGTGAATATAACAAAATTATTCATTATCGACAGAAAGGTTGATGATTTCAGGTAGGTATCGATTATTTAATAAAAAAACACAGTATACGTAAAATAGTTAGGTAATTATCGATGGGTTGCTTTATTATTTTATCTGCATACTTGGTTAGATAATACGTACCTACTTATTAAATAACAACGTACTTACCTAAACAAGATAAAAATGTAGACAAACATTTTGCCATAGCAATGATTAATAACTCCACCTTATCTATTATTTACCTACATAAAGCATTTTGTAGGAAATACCTAGTTTGTTTTGCATCAGTTTATCAAAATATGAAATCACTTCGTTCGTTTCGCTACGTTTTACTAATGCTTCATGCAGTGTGTGACTAAATTAACAAATTCCCTCACCAAACACTACTTATGGGGCCACAATCCACACGGTAAAAAAAAGTTCAATAGTGTTTAATCCTGACATCACCATTACTTTATTAAGTACCTAGCAACAACTAAACCAAAGCATTATAATCATATATTACTACAACAACAACAAAAAACAACTATCCTACATTCAAGTTTCTTCAAAGAATAAGCTGACTATTTCAGAATCTCATTCAATAAAATCAACTGAGAGCATCAATCGATCATCAGCGTCGAATAGCATATTACAGATCGGTCATCGACCGCAACAATGCACCGAACGAAACAATATCGCTCGCTGTAAAAACATTCGCTCGCATAAAAACACGCTCCGTCGTCGGGCACACACCATCGATTGTCGATGTAAACGACGGAGCGCGGCACGTCTCTCGAGCCGCCATGACAGTCCGCGAGCGCGCCCTACGCGCCTGGCACGTTCTAAAATAGAACATTCGATTTTTAAATAATAATATTCCGGCCAGGAATACTCTGGATATTGCAAGTAAGTCGATTTTTTTCGTTTATTCTTTACTAGTAACGTCACTATCGATTTCTTTTTCGATTGTTGGTATTCAAGCAATGTTGTTTTTATGTCAAGTTAAATTGATTTCCTACCCACAGACAAACAAAACGATCAAGGTCTTTGATTTTATAATTTTGAATATTGATCCTAGTTGTAGTAACGTCTTAGGCCTTTAATTCCACGGTGAGGTATTCTTATTTTGTAATTTCTGTTTGCATGATTATGACAGTTCTTACTTACCTACATACCGGTAATAAAATCAGATTTCTTATTGACTGGGCGATTACTACCGATTTTTGTTTCTTTATTATTGCAATTGGAATCATATTTCATCATAGTTTATTGTTTGTTAAACTTAATGTTTTTTTGCTTAGTTCGCTACAAAGGCTAGATTTTGAAATAAGATGCTTTTGCGATTAAGTACCGGATTTAATATTTCAATAGTCTACCTACCGTTACTGACGTTTCTTCGTCATAGATCAAGGAGTCTCACAGAGGCGACGAGTGACAGGTGTGCTCTCGCAAAATAATGAATGTCTTTTTTTCGTACCTATACAAGAAATTTTTATTATTTCAGTTGTCGTGAGGGCCCAGCGGCCTTGTTACCAGCATGGCGAACAACTGGTGGAGGGAACCCGACATGGGGGGTAAGAAACTGTTGTTTTTATTTATTTTAATACACGGAACGAAAATAAAAATAGGGATAAAAAAAACATGTAGCCATTCAATGATATTATGAAGGAAGATACACTACGTTCATACTGAGCGGTGTTCAGATATTTTGCTTATTTCAAATGTACTTACTGTACGACTGCGATAGATAATACAGAACGTATGATGCAGAAAGAGATAGCTTAATAGCAAATTACAACAATTGTATGAATTTGTCTGCAACAATTTGCGCGCGCTACCGCGCTAGTGCGATATCTACCACTTTTTATATAATATGATTGTAGCCCGTTAACAAATCCGAGTGGTGGACTGTAGGCAAACTGAATACCTATAATAACGAAATACTTTAGGTATTTGTAAAAATATGCACACAAAGCATCCTTTCTTCCATTAATCAAGCCCTTTTTTCAATGCATCGCTATTTTAATTAATTACAGCGACTTTGACACATGTGTAGTACAAAAATAACTTCTTTGATAAAAGTGTTTTATTTAGACCACTGTTGAGCGTCGCATATGACTGAGAAAACAACCGGTGTGAATATATTTGTTAGTAATTACCGTTAACTGAGCAAAAACGAGAGTTTGTAAGTTAGTAGTTCACAGTTTTTAGCTTGAATAGTTGACTCAATGTTGAGTAAACATCTAGGAAAGTGCGTTTATTGTGTTTACTGGCGTAGACATAAGTGAATAGAAGAAGCCGAGGATATTTTAGGTAAGCCTTTATAATAATAGTTCTAGAACTAGGTCTGCGTGTCGATTTGTAGTATTTGTGTCGGTCACGCGAAAGGCGTTTGCGGTCAGCAACTTGCTGTGGTGCTGACCACGCTAGGACGAGGGCAATGCCTCCTATTTAGGTTTCCTTTGTCCTGCTTTAGGTCCAATGATGTCAAGCACAAGGCAGTTAGAGTACTAAGGTACTCCTCCTTGCCTTAGTGTGCACCTGGTATTTGCAACAGAATTACTTCTAGGATTTCTGACTAAAACCCAGTTTCTAAAAGACTTGTTTTTTTTATTTTTTGGCAACAGCCGTTTCCATCTAAAAGGTAGATTTATGAGTTCCCGGCAAAATATAGCTGTCACTTTGAGATATTGTCAAATGTCGTCAAATCATTTGATTGGCTCTCGTTATTTTAGCCAGCCAATCACATCAGTTGAGATTTGCTGAATATAAACCGGCGAATTACTTCCGTTCTTTTATTTAACTTGCAATGTATACGTATGTACGGCTGGAATCTTGCAAATAAATTTTGAAGCAGATATATTTAACCGATTGAGCTGTTTTTCTTTCCTTTTATTGTTTATCGAATGCAGGTCTTTTAGTCATAGTGATAGCGAAGTTTATATCTGTAAGTACCTTCTGCCAACGGCTTCTTCCGGTTCGTGAATGTCGGAAATAATCCATAGGGAACACATTCATAAAATAAAAAGCCTACGTGCTATTGCAGACTATAATCTTTCTCTGCCAAATTTCTCCCAAATCCGTTCACCCGTTTTGGCGTGACTGAGTAACAAACATCCATCTATCCATCCAATTGCATTAGTAGGTAGTAAATATGCGTTTTATTTATGTCGAATCTGTTTTTCTTTCTATAAGTTTTATCATTTTATCCATATAATTTTACCTCTTTCCAGTAATGGCAGCCCCCGTTCCATCCGGCGAACCTCAAGGCTGCGCCGCCATGAGGATGTGGCGCAACGCCTGCAACACGCTGGTGGCTCCCGACGCCGACGACGCCTGGAAGCAGGTGGTGGAAGCTTCGCCGCCCGAGTCCTTGTGGCACACGCTGCGGAACTGCGTGGCTTATCAGGTAAATTATGCCAGATCTGGTGACGACGCCTGGAATCATGAGATGGAAGCCTCGTCGCCCGAGACCTTGTGGCAAACGCTGCGGAACTGCGTGGCCTATCAAGTAAGCTGTGGCGAGCTGGTGACGATGCTTGGAAGCAGGTGGTGGAAGCTTCGCCGCCGGAGTCCTTGTGACACACGCTGCGCAACGTGAGCCCCAAAAGGTGAATCGATGACCTGGTGAATGTTGCAAAGGCCGCCTTTGTACCCTTGTGTTGCATGAACTTTTAATAACGGTTTTGTTAGTTTTCGGCATTTGTGGCCTACCTACATAGTATTCTTTCTTGCCATATGTTTTCCTCATCGTACAGGAAGTTCTCATTTAAGAATAATATGATAATCATTTGCACCTACTTAATTATGTTATTGTACCCAATTATCTTGATACGTAAACTCATTAACTCGTTTATATTTACCACGAAATTCAGTAGGTAGGTATGTTTTGAGAAAAGCGGCCGTTTTATCTTGACTATTACTGCATGTTACCAAGTCAGAATGATAAAAGTTCCACATTCACTAGGTACAATGCTCAATGAAGCATTATTATTAAAACACCTGTAAAAATAACAGCCATTCTTTTGATATTCTACTCATCGTTGTTTCATAAACATCGTCCGATAACTTCCACCATATTCAACTTTCACACACAACGTCCGGTTTGTCTGTATCCCTTCATTCCAACGACGACACAGTACACACACATTCACGCTTTAAACTGGCAACCTTATACCACGGAGAGCATTCTAGTTGAGTATATCTCTAACTTCGTTGTCCATTGCTGTTTTTCAGGCGGGCGTCTGGCAGAACATGCTCAACAAAGGGATGGATGACGTGATCCAACCGGCGGCATTCAAGCTCGCGATCGTGTTGAGGCACACGCCGTCAGAACTAACTGTCAGACTGCTGTCCGACTTGCTGCGCTTACATCCGCAGTCTGTAAGTACAAAAACATCGTTCTTTATTCGATAACAAGATGGGCGATGTAAATACATCGGATGCAATTGAGTTGGATTGAAAACTGCTGCAATTTCACCGACTGTAGATACTTAGGTATCTGTATATCATACTTTGTTGCAAATTATGACGTAGTCTATCTTCATTGAATGGTAAATATTTGATCATCTCATCAGTTACTAGAGCTTATTTCTGCGGATTGGCTCGCGGAGTTTTTACGATTGGTACAGATTTTTGTTGCATATTTGCTTCGGAAAGACCTAGTCAAGTCAAGTGTAGCTTCAGCGATTCAATGTCGTCGTACCTAAGTGTTCTATAAATCATCATACTTTTTAAATGACTGCGGAAGAAACTATCTCGAAAGTCGAAAACGATCATGATCAACAATCACAACACACTGAGACATTTCGCCCCTAATTTCAATAAGAACAGCTATTCTATTTCCACAATGTATGTCGCACAGACTATGCTAATTTGCATCTGCTTGTTACACATGACATTCAGGTCAAGTTCTCATATTTGCTTCCAGCCTCATTGTTGCTTTTTCACTACCTAATACATTTTAGCTGACATCCTATATCACAGGGTCACGGGATCGAACTGGCCAAACATTCGAGGTGGCGTTTGTCAGCAGGGCCTTAACCTACGCAAGCCCCATGGTCCTGGCTTGCGGGGCTTGTCGCAAGTCAGGTGGTAAGAAGGGTAGGGGCCAGCGAAGACTTACTTACGACTCACAAAATATAAAGTAGGTAGATAGTTAATCCAGGGTACAAATATTTTAGGGCTCGCTTTTGCTCGTGCCAATGCCGAGCCGGGCCCTTCCGGCCCAGTCCGCCGACCCTGGTAGTTCACACATAATTCAACCCTGATAATTCTTACAGTATGCATGGTAACATCTATAAGATCGTGTTTACTCAACTGTGCAGGAGACTAGAGCGTAATAAATAGCTACTTTGAAGGCAAAGATAATAATCAATTGGCTGAATGACGATGATTTGCAGTCAATTGATGCAAGTGGCAATTTACTCGTCACTTGTTTATAGTTGATATATTTACTACTTATTCAACAATCTGCCCATATGGAGGAGCAATCATCTGCTGGGCATTTCTCGTCGCATTATAGTGCAGTCGTAAACTGTTACACCTCTGATTTCGCTACATTTTATCAAATTTTTGACATTGATAATGTCGCTGAGTAGGTATTGCGACTTGACTTTGAACGCGTTAAGTATGAGGTTTGGCCTTCTGTTCTAATCTCAGCACTTGTACCTAAATTCTCGATTATAGCAACGAAAAATCTCGCCATAGACCAACAACTAACACAGAGCTGTCATTCCACAGCAAGACCTGACGTCATACATTCTAGCGCTCCTCACAGACGACGAGGCAACGTGGTGTGGGAACTGCAATAGTTCAGACTCACCACCTACTTCCACCCCCTCTTCACCGGCCAGCTCAGCAGACGAAGAGTCTTCCACTACTGACCAGGTATGTCGATGTTACTAGAAATAGCAACCGATAAGGGAATTAAATAAAATTTATGCCACCAGTTGGCGCCACCTAGATGAGAGGTCCACTTCATTGAAAACGTAACTTTGACGTAAACATGGTGTTGATTGTCAATTTAACCAATGTCAGAAAACATAAGCATTTTGTCAGGTGTATGGACCACATGCCTCAGTGCTGCCACCTAGTATATATCATTTCAGGAAAACCTCATTCAAAACTGCCTGAAAATGGAGTATTTATTAGAATAAAAGCTTTGAATGTTATTTCAGGCGGAGACGGACGTGGAGGTCGCCGGCGAGGCTACCGACGTGGAGAGCAACGAGGCGGCGCCGGGGCCCGCCGACTCGGCGTCGTCGCCCCGAGCCGCCGCCGCCGCCTCCGCCGCCTCCGCCGCCTCCGCCGCCGCCCTCGTGCCGCTCCCGATGGCTCCTCCACCCTTTGCCATCCCTGTGCCTCCTATAGCACCGGACTCTACGACTCCTGGAGACTCAAATGTTCCGGATTCCACGACGGCTGATGATCCTATTGAAGGTAAATATCAAAACTTCTACTACATCTTTTAGTTAATCTCATATCAATGATTAATCTACATATATATAAATAATCTTTAACTGACACAAAGTGCACTATTGCTGAGTGTTATGCCTACTTATATCCCGGAAACATGAGCAAGCCTTGTGGGATATGCCACGAAAGCTAAGCCACTGCACAAAGCTGGTTCCTTTATTTTTTTGTGCATTCGATTTACTTTACCAAATGTCTAAAGTAGTGATTGTGACATAGTAAAACAGTTTTCCTGGGGATAATGCTTGACTCACGCAATATTTTCACTGTATAGACTCAATTTATTTAGCATTGTATAATTTTAAGCATTAAACGTGTGCGGTTGGAAGTATCATGCTCACTCAAAAGTTTGGCTGATGGTGGTGCATGCATTGGATCGTTTGGCTCCCTTCAAAATGGTTGAGCCGAATGGTGTTAGCGCATACGTCATGTTCGTGAACGGGTGCTGTCAGCTTGGACTGGTCATTTCTCGGCGGCCACGGTCGTCATGCTCCCTTAGCTGTCACTGCTTGCGGTACCGTCGGAGGTCGCTTACCTCCTTCCCTCAAATATGGCGAGGGGGGTAACGGCTGATCTTTGCGTTATGCTCGTGAAAGGGTGCTGCTTGTGGTGGCTGGTCCAGCATGGCGACCAGCCACCAGTCATGATTTTTTTTTATTATTTTTGTTATAACGATAAACCTACAGTTTATCATAATAACTACTACGTTGGCCCTAGTTCATCACTTGTGGTTCCAGTCACATACCTGTTGTTAGATTATACCATTGCACGTGTAAACGGGCACACCATTTAATGCCTGGAGGTTTAATTAGTTTGATTGACTTGTTAATGCTTGAGTTTGTTTGTTTTTGACGGCATAATGGAGTGTGCTAACTAACAAGAGTCAATAAATTTCATAAAATTTGGTTTACATATTAGACATATAATTTTCTGTGTCATGTTTTGTAAACTTTGCATACTGCTGTATAAATTCAAGTTTTTATAACTTAACAGACAGATTAATGTGTTGCTGGGGAGTTTGTTGCGCCACTTTTTCTTCCCAGCTAAAACACTAGGAAGTGGTGACGGGCGGGCGTTTTGGGGGACTGTCTTTATGTAGAACTTTGACGTTCAAAAAGTGCTGGCACTCAGCCTAATTTGAATAAATGACTTTTGATTGTTTATTTTAATTATTCTTTTCACTCCGGACGCTTTTATACTGCACGTCTTTTACATCGTTTTCACATAAATATGCATAATTTCAACAGGAATGATGTAACCAAAACTTAGTACTTAAAACTTATTATTTTTAAAAGAGTGACCGTGGAGTTTCTTGCACGTTCTTCTACGGTTTGGAACGTGCGAAGAGCTTCATCTTTTTGACCGACCGACCTTGACAATTCAAAAGTGCCTGTAAATGGTCTACTTGATTGAAACAAATGCTTTGAGTGTTTGAGTCTTTTTATAATCTTATCTAATTCTTTTTTGACAGGTTGACACTGATATTAGATGTTAATAAATATTAAAAGCACATAGTAGGTATATGCCATCATCATTTGTTTCCTCTTATCCTACTTAAAGATTTCTGAAATGTCGTACATGACGCATTAGGAGGCTCCGCGTCAAGCACTGCGGCACAAGGTTCTCGTCAAGTCAAAACATCATGTTTACGCCACAGTTACGTTCTCAAAGAAAAAAACCTCTCGTCTATGTGGCGCCAAGTGGTGGCACAAGTTTTCCTGAAAACCCTTATTAACTTATTGTGCCAAACAACAAGTTTGCTTCTTCCACAATACAGAAGACACACATACACTGTATAAATATTACATAAGATGTATTTCTTCTGTACTAGACGTCATCTCAGTAGTCAGCCATTTCACTAGGCATGGGAGTTATTATAAGCTAAAGACGCATTAATTATTTTGTAGTAGACGTAGAAGACAGCGGCGCCATGTCAGCGGACTCCGCAGCATCCCCCGACTCGCAGGGCTCGCAGGGCTCGCAGGGCTCGCAGGGCTCGCCGGACTCTGCGGGCTCGGCGGACTCTGCGGGCTCGGCCCCCTCCCCGCCCGGGCCGCCCACCCCCGCGGGCCCCGCGCCCCTCAGGGACCTGCAGCTGTTCGGGGACTGCGAGCTGGCCGTACTAGCCGCGTCGAGGGAAGAGTATGATGCTCATGCCAAGCTGGTGAGGGCGGAGTATTCTAAGCTTACCCATGATAATTATGTGGAGCTGAGGATTAAGGTGAGCACTGCGAAATTTTATTAAACTAAAGGCCGAATTTTTGAAATCCTCTTTCTATTTTTCTTTACAAGACCAAAATGAAAAACTCCAAAAAGGAGAATAATACTGAACCCGCGAATAAAATATCAAGTGGTCGTACATTTGTGTTCATAACTCGACAAAATGCATGAATAAATAATAAACAGCAGATCTTTGTTTTCGCGATTTTAGGGTCGCGGTCCCGTAGTAAAAGTTTTTTAAAATTATAGATAAGTCGACCCTTTTCAGTTTTTGCGTTACTTTTGTTACAATTTGCATACTTCATTTCACCCATATTACCTTGCTTACAGTTTTTGAAACACCTGAAGTCTGCAACTCTCATAAAAAGATCAAGCTGACGATCCTACTTATAGCAAATAGTATGTTTGACTAATTACTGAAAATTATACATCCTTTTACAACAACCGATTACCACACCTATATCATTGAAATCACTAACTTTCAACACATTCCTCTAAATTCCAGGTGCTAAACCAATTTAACCAAATACCAAAGCTGTTCCACACTCCCGAGTTTGAGTGCTTCGAGTCAGCCGCGCGGGAGAACATCGAGAGAGAGATCATGACGCTGCGAGAACACCTGCTCACCGGCAGGAAGGACTAGTGCTACGTTTACCAGGAGTGTGACGTCGACGATGATGAGGAACACCTCAGTACTGAGACCAACTAAATCTTTACTCGAAAACAGAAAAATTACCTGAGCGCTGGGTTGTGGGTTTAGCAAAAACGGGCGAAATAACGCCGAAAATGTCTTCCCAAATGTTCTGGTATTGTCTGTAGGGTTATATGAATAAGTCATCATCATCAGCCGAAAGATACCCAAAGCTTACTACCCTCAAACATCTTCACACCCACTGTTTCTTGCCCACTTACCCTCCATGATTCCCGTGACCTTCACCAGGTCATTCGTCCACCTTGGGAACGCAGAACCGGTTTAAGATTATGAAAGGGCGAGCCTCCTTTCATAATCTTAAACCGGTTATGCGTATATGCATAACGCCACGTGCTTCGCTCAATAAAACCATTGAAATCTATCTTTAGAAGCATGTAAGATAAACGAAGATAACTTGATAAGAAAATACATAGTTACTCGGCAGCCTCTAAAAATCGTGTGAGATGGCAAAACTAGATAAGCTAACATCATAATTCATCCAATTAGCGCGCTAAGACAAAAACGTACCTAAAAATAATTTAGTGCTCATTGCTCAAGGTAATTTTAAGAACGTTTGAGTAAACTTTTATTACATGTTTTGTGGTCTTCACTACCTATTTACCACAACAGTAGGTACTTCCTCTCTTCGTTAACGTCATATTCCTGGCAAGTCTAGAAGGCGCCTGAATTTGACTTGTGTTACACTCATTCAACATGCCACTAACACAAGTAAGCTTCTCGGGTCTGTATGGCTTGCAAGTCCAATCAAAGTGATTGTGAAACAAAAGACACTTCCAGTGTAGTGCTATTTTTTAGATCGGTGTCTGTTTATTACCTAGATATCACTGTTTTACAAAAGTAAGCCGCAAAAAAAGGCACGGCTAGTTTAGATTCGTTGTTTTCCAATGAAAATGTAATAGGTGTTAATGTAAAATGTATTGAGGCATAATATTTATGAACGCCTTACCCCATCCACCTAACCTCATATTGTATACCGACATTCCATAATAAACAGTAAATAAAGATATTAGGTACGCTTTCTTAATGTAACTATTACTACGAAATTGTAAAAATTATGCATTTAAATTTATACATTGAATCACTTTTTCATCAGGAGTAATTGACAATGCCATTAGATATAAAAAACATGACTGAACGTCTTTTAGTTTTAAATTTGGAACATTGAAAAATGTATTTGCAATTTATGACAAAAAAAATAGGCATTAAACTTGTTCTGATCTATTATTTAGTCTATGTAACTATAATTGTACGTACGTACAATGATCCATTATGATATTGATAGTTAAGTTTCAAATTCTGTGCTTATTTTGATGTAGTCAGTAGATAGTTAGCTAGGTATTCTATAGAATTTCAGCTTATTAATTAATTTTATCAATTTACGAGCATTTTATGACATGGTCAATAAAATAAAGTAAAAATATTGTAATTTGTGTTTTTTTATTAACTCAATCCTAATTAATTTGCGTAAAATATTTCATTCTCTATTAATGAAGAGCCATCACTGCTCTCGTAATTCTTTGCCCGTCGGAAAGCACTGGACAAGAAACATTAAAATGCTTACAAAATCAATTGCCGAACCCGCCGCAATTCAAATTGTCTTCAGTGGTTCTGTGGCAGATCCATGGCAGATCTCACAAATATTGAGCTCAAACTCTCAAAGTAATCCACAGACTCAAAATCAAAAGTCATTTATTCAAATTAGGCTTAGCACTTTTTGAATGTCAAAGTTCTACATAAAGATAAAATGCCCGCCCGTCACCTACAATTATTATAACAATATAATAAAAATAAGTATCTTTCACAAGTACAGCCACACCATGGTTCGAAAGTTAGTTCTTGTTTCACATGAGCGCTAAAGATGGCGCTATTTCAAATCATGAATCGTTAATAATTATAGTTTTGTGCAAATAGTCGCTGACTTGCACTCGACAACAATTTATGCTAAGTATAAACGATGAATTTTATTAGTCGATTTGAAATGATTTCCTTTTGCAGTATTTTCCAGGTTGCCTGGAAGAGATCGCGGAATGCGATAAGGCCGCCCATTGTACATATCTTTAGTTTGTAATTTTCTTTTTATGTAATTCTCGGTGTACAAATTTTATTTTTTATTTTTTTAAGTTTTTCACTTGTTCTACCTATATCTTTCCATTTTTATAATTTCTTTTACGATACTTTTTCTTTTTATTTCTTCAGTAAGATGAAACTATTACTTAGAATCTAACATTAGCTGATTGACTATTAGTTTTCGAGTTTTAGTAATTAACTGTGTTGCAATCTCTATTAACTGTAACGTCAAAACCTCAAAACGTCAAATCAAAATCGTCTGAAAACATGGCGTCTTCGACGCATTTTCTCCTTTGAAGTTCTGTGATCAAATTTAAATTACAATTGTTGCATTGCTTAATTCTTTAAAAAATATTGTGTTAAGTGTTAACCGTGTGTTATTAAGGGCTTATATAATCGTCCAAGTGACTGCTACGCAGGTAAACACTAGTACGACGAGGAGAAAGGTTATTGAACGGTGATTATAGGCCAACCAACATGGAGGCAACGGGACTGCGGCGTCGAACGGTTTGTGAGTACAGTCGCTTTATTCGTACGGGTGATGTTCACAGGCGTGAGCGATGTCGTGGCGAGGCCGTGACGAGAGGAACTCGCGCTGGGGCGAGGACGACA
>NDFZ01005328.1:354311-377073 GCA_002192655.3 Mamestra configurata
GCAGCGCCAGCCCCGAGCGCCGCGCCGACCGCCACCACCACGAGCGGCCCGAGCGCGAGCGCGAGCGCTTCGAGCGCGACCATGACGACGACCGCGACGACGACCGCGGGCGACGGGACCGCTACCGCCGCGAGCGATATGAGCGCCCCCGCGACCGCGAGCGCCGCCGCTCCCCCAAGCGTTTCGACGAGCGCGAGCGCGACTTGCCGGTCCCCCCGTCGCCGCCTACCATTAGCGACGTGGATCGCAAAGCCAGTTCTAGGTCTAGCAGCCGCTCGGGCAGTCGCGAACGAATGGACTTAGACTACGAGAGCAAATACGACACCAGAGACAAACATGATGACAACCAGACTATCAATGCATCCCCGGGGGATTGGTTTTGCAAGTGTGGACTGTACAACTTCAAGAGGCGTCAAGTGTGTTACAGGCGAAACTGTCAAGGGAAGAGGTCAGATGGCATAGTCTATGGTGGTGACAGTGATAGGAACCTCTTCATTGAATGTGTGGGTATCACAAGACGGTTGTTGTTTAGAAGATTAGACGCTTTAACTACTGAGGAGAAAATTTTAGAAGTTATTAAGGCAAGATGCTCAAAGACTGTTTTAGATTCCATTGCAGGCATCACTGTTGGCAGAGAAACACTGACTGGGGCGTCAAAGTGCTTAGCTTACATTAACTTTAATTCCATTGCTGATTCTACGGTTGCTCATTCTGAGTTTGCCTCTTTGCAGCCACCGTTAGAGATAGATGGTAGGGAGGTTCTAGTTACTTTTTATAATGAATCAAAGAAAATTTCAAAACCCCCAAGTGCAGACTATTCTACCTATTATGCTCAAATGTCTAACTACACTACATCTGCTCAGGCTATGTCCGAGGCAGACCGGGTGAATGCGGCTGCTGCCGTGGCTCAATCGGCAATCTCAGCTGCTCAAGCGCGCCACATGGCCTGGACGCCTGTGAGTGTCCCAGTATTTGTTACTTCCACTGTACAGACTGCCCCTTCAGTCAAAGCTCCCACTGGTGATGGTAAAACAGTGTACAGTGCCCCTGATGTTAGGACTTTTATGTATGATGAGACTTCCGGTTACTACTACGACCCAGCCACAGGTTTATACTATGATGGTACTAGCCAGTATTTCTACAACAGTCAAACAAACCAGTACATGTACTGGGATGCCACCAACAACACATACATTGCAGCTACACAGGCACATCAGAACACTGAGCAGCCGAAACTACCCAACCCTCCGACAGCCACCACTGAGAACACCATAGCCAAAGAGCCAGAGGAAAAGAAAAAGAAAGATAAAGAAGACAAAGTGAAAGTTGCCAAAAAGATAGCAAAAGATATGGAGAGGTGGGCGAGGACTTTGAATCAAAAGAAAGAGAATGCTAGAAGTAATATCGTGATGGAACAGCCTTTAGACACGGGGGCCAGTAAGGGTTTGGCTGACATTGGCTTCTCAGTGTTAGGTTCTGGTCCTTCCTTGACTCACGTCAGGGAACTGTCTCCCCCACCAACTGGCGACGAATTCTTAATAAAAAGGGTGGCTGACTCTGAACATGCGTTTGACAGTGATGAGGGTATCATAGATTGGGCCAAGCTGACCTGCCTCATTTGCAAGCGACGCTTTCCGTCCGCCGAGGTACTGAACAAACATAAGTCCCTGTCAGATTTACACAAGCAGAACCTGGCGGAGCATCGCAAGAAAAACGAGCTGATTCCGCAAATGAATGGTTACAGAGACAGGGCGGCAGAGAGAAGGTTGAAGTTCGGTGAGGATGAGCCGCCAATCATCAGAAAGCGATACGATCCGACAGACTCGATGCCTCCACCAATGGCATCGCACCCACCCCCCTCAGTCGTCGACACGATTGGTGGGAAGATGCTGCAGAAGATGGGCTGGTCAGAGGGCAGAGGACTAGGTAAAGAGGAACAAGGAAGAATCGCGCCCATAGAAGCCGAACAACGGCCGAGTTTGGCCGGGCTTGGACAGAAGCGAGGCATCTACACGCCCACCCCCGGGGAAACCTATAGAGACACGGTCAAAAAACTCATGATCGCCAGATATAAAGAGGTCGTCGGACAAGAGGAAGGGAAATAGGTGGGTTTCGAACTTTATTACTTTCTGCATAACAATCATTTTCGTTTGCAGGCTCGGATTACAGGTCAGTCGAACTTTTCTAGTCAATTTATGTAAGTCCAAAAATATGTAAATTTTTTTTCTTCATCTAGTTGTCTGGTGATCAAGGTTCTTCAATACTTTTGAAACTCAAACTGAATTGAGATCATAAAACAAGACTCTTATCCTTTACTCCTTAAGATCTATTTTGTGCTTGTGAGAAGTAGGCGTTATCAATGGACTTAAAGGTGTAATTATTTACTCCAAGTGAATCAAACTTTCATAAAGATAATTCCTGAAGATCTCATGCGAAAACAGACTTTATGCTCATGTCGATAAGGTCCAAGGTTGTGGTACATTGGTATGCAAAATATTCCGTTTCTAATGGTTTGATTCTGATTTCACTACACTAGATGTCGGCGCTCAATGCTTCTTCTGAGGGTCGTCACTCAGAAACACGACGTCCCACGTGGTAAGTATTGATTCTGGCTGAATCACACTACTCCTGTACCCTAATCTCGTTTTTTTCACAGCCTCAAACAGGTAAATGTATGATCAAATCATGAAGGAGCCTGGAACACAATTTTCAAATATTTTTCAAGCCTTAATCTGCAGAGGTTTGATTTATTTCAAGTTTTACAGCAATTAGCATTTTTAGCTCTTCAATTTCAAGGTGGATAATTTGATCTCAAATGAACTTTTCAGTGTTTTTAAACAGGTGTCATTATTATGTTTTAAGATTTTTCTTTTTGCACAATGTGTTTTGCACAACAATTTATATTCTAATGGTACAGTAAGTCAGGAAAATTGATGACCTAAATCGGCTATAAAATAACTATTAACTATTGTATTGAACTGTGACCTTTTCGATTGAGTAGTATTCAAGGATTGTTACGATGAAGACTGCAATCCATAAAAATAATTTATTCCAAATGTTATATTTCCTTTGAATATCTTCAACTATAACATGTAAGGTTCAGTAATAGATATAGTTAAAGATGTTAGCTCTACCCTATAGGCTGTCAAGTTGAAGCAAGGAAGAACCCGGACGTATGGACAGAAATGTGATAAACTGACTGTAGTGTTGTGTATGAAGAAACGGTGTCTAAACCGACTCACGGCAGATTACTGATGAATATGACCATTTACCTTACAGAGACTACATGCCAGATCCCGCTGCGAGTTGCCAAACATTATAACAAACCCTGTATACTCATAGTTAAGATAGAATAGAACACAAATTGTGAGATTACAAATTGAAAGCAATTTTCTTCGTAGTGATCTGCGCTCCAGTTTAGCTTAAACACTCTAGATTGTAAAAGTTAATACTTATATATCGTTTTATTTTTTAGAATTTATAATTATTCGAAATGTTTAGTTGTTATTCCTAATGTACATAGACACTGAGTTGAGTTTAACAAAGTATATTTATCTTCAAAGACAATGAAACATACATTGCATTTATTTTTAGTTTGTTAAATCTTAGATTAATAGAATTGGCAGTCTAACAAGTGAATTGTGGCAGGGTGGCAAATTGTATAGAGTGATTTTAGCTACAAATTGTTGGTAATTTAGTTCCGAGGTTATTAGGTACAATCTATTGTGAGAGCTTTTTATTTTTCTATTATTTCCCGATAAACTGTAATTCTTTTCATGGACAACAATTTCAAGAATGCAACATTTTTACCATAAAAGTATCTAAATTATTATAATACTAGACTTCACGCCTGGTCCACTCGGGAATAAAATATTATGTTTATGTAGAAATTAGGTTAATTATAGGACTTTTCCATATTATTCATTGAATATTTTATAATTATATAGAGACTTATTATGTTCATAGGTAGGTTACAACAATAGATAGTATAATGCCCTCAACAGACTCCATTTATTTACAATATTATAGGAATGTTATTGTATAAAGTCAAACACATATACGTAGGGATGTTACACACGGTAAAATTATGTTACGTTAGGTCACGTTCCTAGACCTTCTGAATAAATAAATCTACTATGAACACCACAACAAGTAAAAACAATTTTCCACCATTTCTGAACCTTTTCTTTTTCTAGTAACATTCTAATTAATTATGAAACTAAGTTCCAATCATCTGGCTCAGTGGTTCGGCTCGTGCATTAGAGAAACGTTTTAATGAGTAAAAGTAAATCAATTAGTTTGTGCGCGCCTTCTACTAATGCATGATTATTTTAGTAGTCGGTTGTTAATTGATCTAAATTACCTATTAACCTGGGTTTTTCCAACAAAAGGTTTAAACCACTGAGCTGTGTAGCTATAATTACTTGAATTCTAATCGAGATAATTTATTATCTGGAACAACAAACTGACATACAAATCAAATTTCGAATTCCAGTGTCACCCATACTTTTTGAGTGCCTTTTTAGTACTAATGGTCACAAAATGAACCTAAAACAAGTAAATCTAAAGTCCATATTTGAATTGGTAGCAATGGATAGAATGATCTCGAATTATACATTCAAGTACCTATACGTGGTATTATGTACAGGACTGTAGGTACCTGGCATAACGTAACGTATTGTTTTTATATGACACAATTTTGTAGCGAATGACTGCAGTTCTAATTAATTGTAAACTAATTCGTTATGAACCGATACAATTATGCTGGTTTCTAGATTGCTTAAGTTTTTATTGAGCATCAAATAAAATGTAAAAGTGAAATATTGTTTTTTTATTTTAACTTCCTGTAGTCATGGAGCTTTCAGGAAAGACAGTTAGGTACTTTACTAAAGTAGGTACTAAACTTCAATGCTTAGTATTTATGGTATGACTATGCGGTCGTTACCTTGAAGTCATAAAATTCTTTGCTACTATTGTTATTTGATGGGCTTAGCTTTTAAGATTTCCTTGTGGCTCTTGCTTTATTCTATGTGATTGTTTTTCATGAACACACACACATAGTAATAATTGTGTCTACACAGTTGTAATGTTACGCCGTGCCCTAAAATCCGTGTAAAACAAAACACATAGGCATGTATTCGTGCTCGTTTCCACGTACTGACTGCACGAATGCTCGCTTTGTAACATGTTACATTACCCACGTAACACCGGTCAGTACCCACCTGAAACCCGAAGAATTTATTACAACTAAACAATGAACAATCAATCACTTTTGTCAAGGAATCCGTCAGTATTAGGTACCTACTGGAGATTAAGTAAGGTAAGTACTAATACTGTATACCTAGGAACCACAGCTCTCCCTTTCCTTCAGATATTGTGTTATACTATACATAGGAGATCTGTCATAATCGCAGGAATAGGGACCTAATTCTCGTTGTTCTACACATAGGTACTACCTACTCTAGGTACATATTTACACGTGAGATAGCCTTCATATACCTCTGGAGCTGCCTATTGGTAGGTACCTATCGACCTACTTGGAGGCATAGAGCTGTAGGAGCCATGACGGACAGCGATGTTCTGGTAAAACTGCAATTGCCTTCTGGAGTCTGTGTTTCCTGATAGCTACAACTTGGATGTCTTCAAGACGAGTGAATAGGTTACTTCTACGCAAGCGTGCACCATCGTCGCTTTCCATTAGATGAGATTGTGGTCAAGCACGAGCCTATCAATAATGTTTGCATCGTCGGTCTTTGTAGTCGGAAGAACTAAGTAGGTAGCTTAGCAGATTTCGATTCCTAGATCGGGTAAGTACAGATTTTTCCATCCCTTTTTTAGTGGGATCAACCAGAACTTATCAGGCGAATATGTAGGTAATTCCACTAGTGTAAAAGTCAAAAGAAAATTAAAAGGCATCCAATAGGTAAGTGAGAACTTATGTTTATTGTAGGAACTAGTAAAATTAAAGATTAACTTCCTCTGTAGGTGGAGTATCCGTAGGGACTCAAGAGCAGGGGTATGTGGTAGTGCTGGCCGTCTTTGGTGTTGAAAGTTATCTGAAAAAAAAAAGAAATTTTGTTCGCTACTAATTCAGTATAACCAACGCCATCTAGCGTCGAATAGCAAAACTAGATTATCACACGGTACGGTAGATGGCGCTGTTATGAACGGAAATCTACTAGTTTTGTATTATTGTAGTAGTCTGATAAAACTGCTTTCATTCAATTTGTCTAAAAGATTTAACTAACAACACTCGCGAATATAGGTTAGGTCAATGCCCTTTGACCCCCTTGGTATCGGGAAACAGTGGTACTTTGTAAATACAACGCGAATTCATTTTTAATTCACAGATAAGATACCATTTATCATGTTTCATAGGGCTACTTATAGACATAATTTGAAGGTTAACTGCTAATTCTTAACATAAAATCAAGTTTTCTTGAGCAAAATAGTTTCGTAAGCATTTATAATAAAAATCTAATGAATTATTTATGTTGATACTAACGGAATGAAAATAATGAATTTTATTTTTATTTGTGTGGCTTTAGTGTTAGGTAAGTAGGTACTTAATTTGTTAGACAATGTAGGTAATTGTGTGAATTTATCTCATTATAAAGCTGAGTACCTACCTACCATTCTTGATTAATTTCAACGAATAGGTTTTCATTCAGAGAAGAGCATTACAGAGATTTTTCACTCAAAAGGAGGCAGGTGTTTAATTTTTTCCCTGCGCTTGTAGGTAGATCTTACTTAACGTTAAACCAAGTAATTCATCCGACACAAACCTAATACTAAATTTCAACAGGTACCTATAATTAGAGAAAACAGTAGGTAGGTACATACCTCGACAACCGGATAAATAGTTTCCTTATCAATCATTTTATAATAATCACCAACTTTGAACAACAACTTATAAGTCCCTTCTGCCATCGACTCATTCGAGAATGGGAACTGTATCCTGCCATCATTGGTCGTCATAGTGCTGTGCCATAGCGTCCAGGTATCGTCTTTTTTCTTGTACAGTTCAACAAAAATCCCAGCCGCTGGCGTTCCAGTAGATGTATCCAACACATGAGTCGATAGCACGGGTCGTGACATCGTTAACGTCTGCTCTCCGTCGCTGTTGAGACATAAACTACACGATAAAGATGTTTTCTCTCGACGAATGCTTATTAATTCATAACAGGACAGTAGGACTCTAATCGCTGGAGATAAGCATTGTTTTAGATTACAGTTTGCATGTGTGTTACAAAGAATGTTCTTGCTTTATTATTATTTTTAGCTGATTATTTGGATATTTCAATCTCTTCTCTCGAATCGGTTGAAATCGTCATACAAAAAACAAAATAATATTATTTCAACTGCTTCAGTTGAATATAGAGCAATCTGACACAAGAAAATGAGTGCTAAATAATATTGACAGGCGCTCGTACGTTTTTCTCGCTCAGAGCTTGAAAATACATTTTTTTTAATGTAAACCTTGACTCGTACATATTTATAGCATGCACAGCCAATACTAAATACATAACGTCTCCATTGTTATCGGCGACACCGTTTCATTACACAACATAATTATATTACGTTTATGTATCTCCAAGATGTCAGTCTCTAGGTGGCATACCTAAGTACTTATTCATTATCTTTGCTAGATTTATTACATTAGCTTATTCTATATATCCTATGCCCTTGATATTGATATCATATTATACGTCAACGTTCACTTGTGTTAACAAATTATCTAATGTGGGACATAATCTAGTGCAAATAAAGTATTGAGTACCTAATCTACGACTTCAGTCTTGTATTAGTGTTAGTTAATACGATATCTGATTGGTAGGTAAATTAACATTCTTGCAAATCTATCAGAAAATCAGCAATCTTCGGGAATTTATCTTCCAAGTTCCGTAATTAATGATTATTTATTATATTAAAACAACAGATTTTGGACATACCTTTTTTTTTAGGATGGGAAGTCATCAAATGGCTCCTTCAGCTCTGTGAAGCTTGCCTCTCCCTCACGCGGCCCACCTCGCTCCTTTCTGCTTCGCAAAAGGAAGTGACTGCTTCCCATGCCCTCTCGCCCCGGACCATGGATTGAACCAAGTCCAGACGCGAGTCCATTCTGAACATTCCTAGATATAGTAACGCAGCTTAATATCGGTGCGCCTATTTATTTTACGGTGTATCTAAAATAAATATGTGTAGTAAATAATATGGTACTTACCTCTATGAGTAAACCCACATTAGGCACCAGGGTGTGTGGTTGGCAACATAAGAATAAGTGCGGGAAGTATTCGATCGGGCGATCTTAATCTTCCTTTGTAAGGGGTTTTAAATTAAATGGCTACAAAATACAACTGTATAGTTTATTCGAAAAGATCCTTACAATAAGCTACAATAGATACTAATCGAGGGAGCCGGAATTTAATTCAAGAAGATTATTTTTCCTGATGTAGTTCTTCTTAATGTATACATCGGGGTGTAGCACATGCTGCCCAGCTGGTTCGAGCATGTTCTCCGACACCAGCACGTTGGGCCCGGTCTTCACCAGCTTCTCCTTCAGCCGGTCCGGTTCGTTCCCGAACACGTTAAGTCCCGGGTCCCCGTGCTTCAGGTAGTCTATCCTCCACACAGGCGGGTCCTCCCCATTATCTGTGTCTGCTTTGTAGTTAATCCTTCCACCTTTCCTACTTATCTCCAGCGTCCCCCCCATGTTCATGTCCGGAACCTCCACAGACATTGACAGCTTTTCTTCCGAGTAGTCCCCGAAGTCTTGCCTTCCCTTCGTCTTGTCTTTGTACTTTATCTTGTGAGGGTAGAACTTCCGTATCTTCTTTCGTCCGCTGTACAGCGTCCGCTTTTCTTTCTTTACTTTCGACCGTTTCTTGGGCACCCTGTCTACTTCTATTTCTGCTTTGTTCGCAGCTGTTCTCTTTTTATTTTTTTTACTAGATTTGGGTTTGTAGTATCCTGAATCGCTAACTTGTAGAAAATTCGACAGGTCTTCGCTGTTGAATGACGGGAATAAAGTAAGGTGGTATCCAGCTGGCGTTTGAGTCGTTTTCTCCATCGACATCTTCTTGTACTTCAGCTGCTGTATGGAGCGTTGTATGAGGTTCTTTAATGTTTCATCTTGCACGATCATGTTGCACGGTACTGTAGGGAAGTTCTTACACAGGACGTTTTGCATCAGTGCTAGAACATTCTTAGCCTGTCTCTGTTGCAGCTGTGGCTCTTGTTGCTGTAACAGAGGTTGCTGCTGTTGCAAAGACATCGAGTTATCCTTCTGGAAGTCGGATACCATCTTGGAGATGAGTGCGTCGTTCCTGATCATCATCGCGTGAGACTGGATGAAGTAGAATGTTAAGAAGAGCAACTTGAAAAATAATCGCGTCATCTTCGGTTGTGGTGTCTGGAACAAAGGATATTATTTAGCATGGAGGGCGGTGAATGTGGTAACTCTGGCAAAATTTTTAGAGTCGTTAATGTCGAAAGATAAGTAGGAACTTAGATGGTGGCCTGACCTATCCTGCCACGTAACTTTGAAGTATTACCTAAAACATAGACAGCCTTATCGCTGATGTTTACACGTACTTAACCTTGACAATTTTACTGGGTGCATTGTGCATGCAAAGTCGGGATATTAATGCAAATTTTAACGGTATAATGTGCTGCAAATTTTTGTACAGAACAAAATTTTAGTAGTTAATAGACCCTGATTAAGAAGCGGTATTCGAGGAACGTGAGAAGCAAACATTTTTGCGCCTTGTGTTCTGCCAGATGTCCCATCAGGCTAAACTAAATGATAATAAAGGAAAGCTTGTAAGTAGTACCTACTTACTGCTTGAGTTCCGACAGCAGAGTGACATATTATGCGTACCTACATTTTTTGTCCCACTGCTGGGCAATGGTCTCCCCCAAACTGATTCCTAATAATATTATTCTTTTGCCGGGCCACCTCGAACCAGTCCTTGCAGTAGGCGTCTAGGTCGCGTCGCCAACTTTTCTTATGGCAAACGTAGAGAAACAAAAAAAAATCTATTACACTTACTTCTGAAAACTTCTACGATATAACAAGCCTGTATATCAACACTTTTCTAATCATCACCCAGTAGCTGACGTCTCTGATCCATGGCGCACTTGGTTATGAGAGCCACCATCGCTGAGAGCTGCAGGATGTGGTACAGTATGTTTGTAAACCTCTCCGTGTTTGCCAGATGCAATCGTCTGTTGTTTTCAACAATATTTTGGTTTGTGCGCGTGACATAGGTGTTTGTGGACTGGAGTTAGGTTTTACCGTTGTAAGAAGCTGATTTTTACGTAAAGTGCGTTGGATTGTGTTTTGTAGTAACTACTTAGGTACTATTGTATGTTTTTGTGTTTCATTAAATAATAATCGGAGTTGATTTAGGTTTTTTTTTTATCTTTTGAACCTTTTGCAATGAATAAGATGAGAAAGCTTGGCATAAGACGAGGGGAATACCAAACAAACGTTGGGTGGAAGGAGTGAAGGGGGGAGAGGCTAGAAAGGGATATAAGATACTAATAGGAAGGTTTAGAAGTATGGAAGGGAAGAAGTCATGTCACACCCACCTAAAATATAAGTATTGGGCATCATTAATCACAATTTATTGGGCAAGAGAAAGATTATTTAGGTAGGAAATCGCATTATTTTGATAAGAAATGTTTTGATAATATCAAAACATTTCTTTACTGTGTGTTAATTAACAAAACGTGATTAAGTAGTTGATTACCTTAAAATATTTTTTATTTTGGATGAAAATTAGTGCCCTCTTAATCTACGTATGGATAAACCTAAGCAGAGCCATCTCGTGGCAAATAGCTTTATCATTGCCCACAGAAGTAAACCATAAGACGACATAGTTTTGCTATTCATTAACAGATGTCGCTACTTTACTAGAAACCTTATTGCAACAATATTTAAATGCATACGAATACAATGATTGGAAGAATCAATTTAAAATGCGTCTTTTTAACCGACTTCAAAAAAAGGAGGAGGTTCTCAATTCGTCAGAGATTTTTTTTTTGTTCGAAAGGGTGTAGGTACTTCCCAGGTGGTCCCATGATAATTAAGTCAGGACGATGACGATGGGATCCTGGAGAAATAGAGAGAACTCTTCAAATTTTATAGGCACTCTTGAAGCGATTTGAGTAGTTTTTAGAAGAGTACTTTCTCGGAGTGGTCCCATTTCAATTTGGTGAAGATCTGATGAACAACTTCGGAGATAGGCAACGGAACTCCTCAATAAATGGTAGTAAATGGACTGGGATTGCTGAAATCTCATATCTGTCTAGTGTTTACACCACTTCATAACATAGCATCACGCCGGTACGCTGTGAAGGGGTAAGCACATGTGGACCACTAAAAAGAGAAAAAAAAAACTTATTACAAAAAAATACAACCGACTTCCAAATAAAAATCTTTATAATTTCTCGATATATCATTTTAAATTCGTGTTACTATATACTATCTTAAAACTATTTACTTAAACTATTTACATCTACTAAACCTAAGTATGTACATATACAAAAACAAAGTACACTCAGGCGTCAAAGTATTCCTCCGCATCGCTGTCATCCGGAAACGTGCCCAGAAGACTGGCAGCATTGCCTCGTTGAATGGCAATGCTAATTCTTTGAGCAAAGAACGAGCCAGCCCTCTGGTCACGCAAAGTGTCGATCAGTCGGCGAGATATGTCCTTGAAAAGGAGATAAGTATCTACAAAGTATAAAATAACTTTAATTTCGGAAGTCGGTGTCAAAAAACGAAAAAAAAAATAACTTCTATTTTTTTGTAAAAAGTTTTATTCTTGTTAGTATTTTGCTATACAACTGACTTATACATTTTTGATAATATCTATTATGCCACATGACGTACTACCTACAAAAGCTGAGTTGGCAACCCTTTTCGGCACCTCAGTTTTCGCATAATTATACATCTCTTAAATTTTGTCATATTCTCCGCTATTACTTTGTGGTTGTAATTGTAATTGTTGTTGTTGTGTTGTGTTCGTATCTAATGGAGATGTTCTATTTATGTTTCTATACCTTACCTATTCAAAGGAGGTGAGCTCACATAAGATATTGGTTTGTATTTTCCAAAACACACAAGTATTATTTAGCTACTGTTTTGCATTGTGTGTTTGATTGCAGATGACTTCTATGGTAGACAAACTTAATAAAAACAATTTGCATAGTACTCTTAACTACATAGGCATAGGTAACCAGGCAGACCATTAAACAGCCTAAAACTCACAGAAAAAAATTCATTAGGTAAGTACACCTTTGTAAAATAGCCCCAAAAAAGCATCACACAAATAACTTCTAACTGGATTCGAACTCTGTCCGGCGAGCACCGCCGCACGCGACCACACTCCACCGCCACAAAACGAGCTCCTCGACACAAGCGGAAAGGGTTGAAAAAAACAAACATTTCTCGGAGTGGCGGCCCTCCATCAAACTCACTTACAGGCTAGTAAAACGGGCGAGTATAGTGGACGTACGAGTATAGTAGAAAAAGAGTACGTATGGGCTGAGTGAGCGGAGTTTTTGTTGGTCAGCTGGAGGAGGAATAGTGTGGATGAGGTTATTACGGAGATTTTGAGGTATTTTAAAGCTCTTTCTGTTAAATAGAAGCTTCTGCGCGGTAGTGGACTAATTAAATAATTCACACATTCGTTCGCAATTAATTTGCTATTTTCAATTCAATATCAATCCCATATTTATCCCGTTTTTTCACGTCCCTGTATAGCCTTCCTCATGAATGTGGCTATCATTTACAAAAATAATTTTTCAAATTCGACTGGGAGTTATTTGTCGTTTTTTCTGTCTTCGAGTACCTAAAACGACGTTTTGCGCGACAAGGATGGAAGAATAATTTAAAAAACGCGTCATCATCTATTTTTCACCGAATTTCAATTGTTTTTACAAATCTTACTATTTTATTAACATCTTCCAAATAGGTCTTTAATTCTTGTTGATTTTAATAGTAATCAAAAGGCCTGTTCCTTACTCTGCAAAACGAGACAATGCTAAACTTTTGGTCTATTCTGAAAGCACTTCCCCGTGGACACTAATTTACACAGTTTACACAGTGCGAGCTGCTGACTAGACAGTCAGTTACTCGGGTTGCCTACTCGTATGCCAGGAGCTCGGCTCTTCTTAGTTGTCTTCAGTAGCTATCCAGTCTCTTGCGAGTTGTCACGATGTTGAGTCAACAAGCTTTCATTAAGAAAATCAGATATAAGGTCCAAGAATATGTCAAGTATTGGAACCTAGCTTAAAAAAAACTAAAAAAAGAGTTTTTCTCACATCTCTATTCACAATCGAAACAATTCTATAGCTTTTTTTTGTTTACTGTAGATATTCATTAATGAAATATTATTCTCAGAAGACCATCTATCCGCAGCCATTCTGAATTCGATGATGCGTTTAGGCGCAGCTCACAAAAAATACAGGTTCCGCTCGCAGCTACCTAGCAGGCACTGGCGTGTGCACTACTGGCAACGAGGCGAGTGAAAACAAAAACAACAGCCAAGCGCGAATCGGACTCTCACACGAAGGGTTCCGTACCATAAACCAACAAAAAATATGTTTTTTGGATGGGCTCCCATACAAACAACGTGTATTTTTTTCCTTTCCTCCAAAGGCCTCCCCCATATACCTCCAGAAATTATTTTCTTGCGCCACCTCGAACCAGCCTTCGTGGTGCATTCATCTTTAAGGGTAGGTAGGGTACTAAAACACGGAGTTACAAAAGGCAGAGCTTGGATCAATAGTCAAGTAGATAATTTATAAAGGTCATACATAATCGTTCCTATAGAAGGAAAACTGGATGAACATCAACCACCAGAACAAGCCGGATTTCGACTTAGTTTCTCTACAACTGACCACCTTCAGACACTTCACACACTATCAGATATTAGAAAAATACTTCGAGTTTAACAAACAACTGTGTTTGAACTTCGTAGACTATACCAAACAAAGCCATCGATAGCATAAAACATCCCGAAATATTCAGATCATTAAAAATTAGGAATTTGAAACACAATATATAGATCTCCGTAGAATCATATACCACAACAGTACCGCTAACATAAAAGTTAATAATGCAGGACCTTCTATCAAAATACAAAGGGGTGTTAAACAGCTCAAACCCGCTCTCTCCTAAATTATTTACCAGCACTCTCGAGGAGATATTTCAGTCGCTGGCAGCATCATTGAAGATCAAGGGCATCGAAGTCGGCAATAGGAGACTAACGAACCTCCGATTTGCCGACAACATAGTCCTTTTTGCCCCAACAGCTCTGGAACTGCAGACCATGCTCCAAGATCTGAGCACGGCTAGCCTCAAGGTGGGACTCAAACAGCAGCAAACGTAGGGCCGAGGTAGATGGGCAGGATATACACTATGTCGAGGAGTATATCTACTTGGGCCAGTTAGCAAAAACAGGCAGGAAAGTGAAATCGATCGTCGCATCGAAAATGTCTGGAAAAGCTACTGGTTCATGATGACGCTAATGAAGGGCGATCTCCCGATGTCCCTGAAGCGCAAACTCATCGACATGTGTATTCTGCCCGTCCTAACCTACGGTGCTCAGACCTGGTCACTCACCGGGTCGCAAAGATTCCGCCTTGGGGTATATCAAAGGGCAATGGAGCGCAATATTCTAGGTTTAAAAAGATTTGATAGAGTACGGAACACCACGCTGCGCTCCAAAACAGGTATCATTGACGTAGACAAAAAGGGTCACAATGTGTCACATCAGCCGAATGCATAGTGACCGCTAGGCAAAAATCTCCACGCAATGGGTGCCAGAGGATGGACAGCGGTGCCGAGGCCGGCCCAGAAAGCGGTGGCGAGATTAGAATGCTGGATGCACACCGCGAAGGCTGGTTCGAGGTGGCGCAAGAAAAGTTTTTTTTTTATATTTAGCTTTTTTATTATTTGTTGTTACTCTGTGAAAATTACAACTGACTACCTATTACGGTTCTTGAGATCTGGCGTGAGCTTCAAGAGAACTGTCATTCCAATTTGATTGGATGTATTGACAGTACACTTAATGTTCATTTCAACTAAATTTTCTACGCAATCTTGAAGTCTGGCTTATCCTCCCTATTCCTAACCTCTCTCCCGATTGCCGTCGCGTCAGCATCGGTGACACAGCGCCGTCATTTGTGGCGCTGACCACTGTGTGTGTGTGCCTGTGATCGACAGCTTGTGTGTGTGTGTGTGTGTGCGATTTATAAAGCAGGACCAGTCGAGTCGGCGATCGGAGGGAAATGTCTTCCGATTAAATGAATGGGTTCACATCTGAATATGGCTGTTTTTGAGAATTTTTCTTTATGTGGGTATGTAGATATCAGATATCGACTAGTATCAAGCGATTAGCCTGCGCTAGACAAGCACGTAAGTATGTAGGTACTATAACAATAATACAGAATAATTCTAGATCTTCAGCGTCGTTACGAACTGTCAGAAGCCAGTTAATGGGTTGTGGAGATTTGGTAGGCAGCCGCTCCACGTATTCAGTTGAATCTGGTTTGACTGGAAACCGATCCTAATTCAGTTGGTAAAAGGCTAGGCAGATGATGATTTCTTACTTGTTTCGGCCAGCAGCTCCGCCGGCGTCAAGTAAAAAACTATCCCACGGGGACTTTGATTATGGCTATGCATCACCACCCTTTCCAATAAATGGACGTATCTACCATCGAGACGAAAGTAAGAAAATGAAGTGCAAATTTAGCATAAATAAATATAAACTACGAGGATTCTGCCAAAGTTACTGGGAACTCAAAGGCCAGGCTCTCGTCAAAGCCTTATAAAACGTTACTGAATTCGGGAACTGTCTTCTCTACAAAACTTGCGTGGACTGGCGATAAAATAAAATGTACATACATAACATTAGTAGCTCCAAAGGATTGTGCATTTCATTGCATGGGACAAGAAGATGCCTATTATATGTATTATATTAAGCGATAGTATGACTTTTCAACAGTGTTCTATTAAAGCAAACAAACACTGGTAGTTACCATCCCTACCTTGTTGCTATAACACCAATTCGCACTAAACGTTTCCAAACGTCTTTTATAATGCGCACAGCAAAGGAGTGGAACTCTCTGCCTGCGTCTGTGTCCGAACGCATACAACCCTAATCTCTTCAAAATTAGAGTGAACAGGCTTCTTCTGGGTAAGCTCGCTCCATCGTCGACTTTGTCTCTGTCATCTATGACCTAGACTAGAGTCAAGATCAAACCAATATGAAAAAAAAAAAAAAAAAAAAACCTTTTTATTACATAAAAGCGGTCAAGTGTGAGTCGTACTCGTGTACAAAGGGTTCCATAAGTTCCGAACCCTAAAAAGACCTTGCTTCTTGTGATGATTCTAGGTAAACCAAAATCTATCTAAACCTTACAGAGACTTACGGTCTCAATAACGTTAGAAACGTCATGAAGAAATAATTGTTTAGTTTCTAATGTTATGTATAATGTTTTTGTGTACAAATTTTATGTTACTCTGTTTTCTTTTTGTATTTTTTTTTCTCCTTTTACTCTAGGTTTTAAATGTTTAATGTAATTTTGTAGAATTAACATAGATATAAGCGATTTGGTGTAAACTGTTAGCTTATATTTGATGAATAAATTAAATATGAAATGTGTCACAAAGGCAAAAATGACGTTTCAGCTACTGTTGGTGGCTAATTTGACAGTTGGTTAAAGTTAGATACGTTATTGAGACCGGTCGTTAAAGAAGAACATTTTACCAACACACTTTATTTACAGTATGCTGGAAAACTACAACTTTACGCTATAAGTTATCGTCGTAGCACCTCGTAGACGTCGCTACGTGTTCGTAGCAAACTGCTACGAGTTTCATGTTCTCTCGAAGTCTTAATGTCGCATCGACTTTACATAATTCATGCACAATTGCAATCCATTTGATGTTTTCAATATTGCAATAGTTGAGTTTTCATATATTTTCACTGAAAAACTAAAACTCAAAACTCAACTGCCTTCTGGTATTAAATAAATGACTTGACGCATAAAGATATTGGCCGAATTAAAAAGGTTTTAATTTTTATGAATTCAAGAGCGAAGTCCTTTTTACAAGCTTTTTATTAATTTCCTTGGTTCGTATGTTTTTTCGATTAAATATTTGTAGTAGTGTACTTTCTGGCTTCCGATTTAACTGCATCTTCTGATTCTTATAAAACTTGGGAGCTTATTTAATACCATGAGTACCTACTATAGAATTGGTTTGATGTTGCAGCCGGAAGGAGGCCATAGGAAACATGCTGGTCCTGCTCCATAGGACAATCAAGGGTGAAGGTCAAACTGGTTGATTAATGTATTAACTTTATAGATATACTGTTTCTTTTTTTTGTGTTTTTATTTTTCTGTTGACTCACACACTGTTGTTTAATTAATGGTTCCAATGTTTGTAAATATGTGAGTACAATTTACCTAAATTTCTTTAGGAAATTAATAAGTTTACCTCTGCTGGTGATACTTTGTTCTTTAAGTAGCATACTCTGGGTGCATCGTCCTCACATAATATTAAATTAATTTTTGTATACTAAATTTTGTAAAATCATTATTTGAAAAGAGTAACTATGGAGTTTCTTGTCCGTTCTTCTCCATAAGAATCTACCTTTCCGAATGGACAGTAGAGTCACTTTATTAATGTAAAATTGTTATTTTACTGAACTGTAAACGATGACGTTCAAAAGTGCCGTTTAATGGCCTAATTGAAATAAACGTTTTGACTTTGACTTTTGACTTTGACTTTGATTAAATAAGAAAATGACCCGGAGGGGCTCACTTAATATGTGTAGACAAGTGACATTTTATTATATTCAGTAGTTACTAGCTGCCACCCGCGGATCCGCCCGCGTGGATGTCGAAAATTTTACCAAAAACATACTTCCGGGATAAAAAGGCTAATCTACCTCTGTGCCCAATTTGATCAAGATTTGTTCAGCCGTTCTGACGTGATTGAGCAACAAACATCCATATATCCAAACTTTCGCATTTATAATATTACTAGCTTTAGCTGCGACTTCGTGCGCGCATATCCCGTTTTTTCCCATTCCCGTAGGAATTTCCCGTTCCTGTATAACCTATAGAATTCGTCATGAATGTGGCTATCATATACAACAATAATTTTCCCAATCCGGTATTTCCAGAGATTAGCGCGTTCAAACAGACAAACAAACTCTTCAGCTTTATTATTTTAGTATAAATAAGTATAAGTCTTTTAGTACAGAAGTATAGACTGGTATACATGAAGCTTGTTTGAAAACTTCAGATATCTACTGGGTATTACACTTCTCTATTCCTCCTATTTTATTTCTTCTATTGTTCAGTTACAGATCGCATTCAGAGTAATTAAGAACGTGCACGGTTCATGGCAATTATAGGTTTGTCCTCTATTAGATACCTACATGAGATATAATTGGCTCATCATCATCATCAATCTGTTCTGCGAGCAATGTCCACTGCCACATCAGATGGGCGATCCTTCGGGCTATGTCGGTAACCTTGGTTCCCTTGCGGATATCGTCATTCCTGATTCGATCACGCAAGGAAACTCCGAGCATTGCCCTCTCCATTGGTGACTTTAAGCCTTCTGATGAGGCCCATTGTGAGCGACCACGTTTCAGTTCCATATGTCATCACTGGCATAATTGTCATAATTGGCTAGATGTGGCTAAATGTGGGTACCGGTGGCATACTAGGTACTAAGTACTTCTATGTTTTTGTCAAGACACTTATTATATTTTTTATTAGTTTCTATTTCTACATGAACAGCGGGCTTGGTTTCCGTACGTCATGTCCTAGGCGACCACTGAAAATCAGCGCCGTGCTGTGGGTGCCCCACGGCACAGCATAATGCTGAGTGGAAGCCCTTTTGCCACAACCACGACATGCATCTACTATATTCATACTTTTGTTATTATTTAATTTTTTTCTTATTAGTTTTTAACGTGTCTTTACTAAAATAATTTAAGAACTACTAACACTATCGTTTAGGGTTTATATTTAAGAAAAATAAAAATGTACGTGGCCTACCCACATCCATAATTGTATGTCGTTTTGTGGCAATTAAATACTAATACTTTTTCTTTCTTTTCTTTCTTGCCTAGGCCATGCCTCGGCCTAACCTTTCAGTGAAAGCAGGCACCTATGTTTTTCTTTGTGGCACCTTCGGGCCAACATAGGGATACCTCTCTATGTTGGCCCGTTGGCTTACCAGGCTGTAATAATCATGTTTATTCCATGTGGGTTTCATTTCAGAAAGCCTTCACAATCAATTCTACCAACTTGGCTGACTAGCTAATCTTACCACAGTCTTGCTATTCTCCTACATCTAAATTCGTACCTTAATAAGAGGAAAAGTAAACTCCCAGAAACACAAAACATAGCCATACTACATCTACATCTAACTTCCTCCCAGTAGGCAAAACCTCCATTGGGTAGAAACTCGTTCTTATTCCATAGAGCACTCGCTGCTGGTTGCAACATATTGAAACAGTTTCCACCAATGAGCGCGCTCGCAACAGTTTCAACCGCTGTGATTGGTCGGTGCGGTGTAGCGAAGCGGGGGCGGAGACACTTCATTAAGGGGAATGTCGCTAATATAGGCTTTTTTCTGGCGTTTGTTTTAGGGATAGTTGTGTATGTTAGGGGAGGAACTGGTGCGACAGTTTGGGAGAAGATTCACGTGTCCATGTATTTTTAAGTACCTAGATAATCAAGTAAGAGTTACCTAGGGAAAAGCGACATAATATAATGGAGAATTTACAGAACGATTTCTGTAAATTCTCCATTATATTATGTTACTTCATTTATCTCTTTAACATTTCTCTCAATAGCCTGAAACTAAAGCTAAAAAGTAGATATATCACCTAATTGAAACTTACCTTTAACTGATAATGGCATATGTTTCAGTGAACTCATATTCTGATACAAAAAATGAATATGTATTTCTAACGCGTCTTTCCTTATTTGGAGTTTATTGTACTTATTTTTACCATTATATCACATTATCGGCACTATAAGGTCTATTGTAAGGAACCAATTATTGTCTTAAGAGTTATATTGTTTGTATAATATGACTGTTTGATGCCAAAATAAAAATTAAAAAAAATTATAATAATAATATGTATAGTTTCTTGCGGTAAACTACGAGTATCTGTATGAATCAGGATCGAAAACACACAGTAATACTAAAGCTACTATTTTAAATGTTTTAATAGAAAATAACTGTTGTAAATATTTTTCAGCCACTGTAATATAGGTACCCATTTTTGTGATCAACAATAATTTTCTCTGCCACATTTATAACCTACAATCACTCATAGAAGTAGAATGAAATTAAGAAAAAAAAGAAAGAAAGAATAATATTTATTTAGCACTTACATGAAAGACGCATGGTACCTACATAGAAATAAAAAAAATGTAGGTATGCTAAGAACTAAGTGTGTGTCTCACAGTTGCACTAAAAAAGACTAATAAATTAAGATGACTAACAAAACAATTGAATAATAAAAAACCCATCTCCTAAGTTATAACGTGCATTCTCACAACATAATTCCAAGGAAATGTAATTCAAACCGACACAAAAGGCACACAGAACCGTCTTCAAACAGGAACAGTGCTCGTCCTCGAGCGAGACGTCCTCAAACAGGAACAGTGCGCGTTCTCAAACGAGTCTAAGATAAAGGAGCACAACATACTACACAGTATATCGGAGAGCTCTCGTGTCGCCAAATTACTTGCTCAACACAATATCCGGGGTAAAGACTGAGGAGCCAAGAAATAACGAAGATGTGGTAAACTTTGAGCTATATCTCCAACAGATTATAGGGTTTTCGCTTCTTTGGAGTTGAAATTTGAAAGAAAGAAAGAATACTAGTTTATTTGGCACACACAGATACATACCATGTAGGTATAAATAAATGGAAACTTAATTTTAAACAATAACATCGTGTGCCTCGCGACTGCACCAAATAGATAGGTCCAGTTCAGCAAAATGCCAGACAACTAGTAGTTGCCTGACGCTGGTTTTCAAATCGCTGGTGGAAATCAGCTTTGTAAGGTATTTGCGGAATTCGAAATTTGCGGTTCTGTTGAAAAAGCGAAGTTCCGTTCCGGCTCTATTTTCTTTCACGTTAATGTTTGGTTGTAGATAATTTGCCTAGTCATTATCATCATCATCTTAGTGAAAAGTCGCACATTGCTGAACATACGAACACGCCTCCCGCAAGTGTCGCCACATGACTGCTACATGATACACAAAATATAGACGGAAGACAAGTGGTGTCTAGTAATTGGCACCTAGTAGTTGACATAACTTTCTTCTCACTGCTGGTAACAACTAAACACACTTGAGAACATGTGAACAGGTGAGAGTAAGTTACCTTCTTCCAAAATATTGGTTTTCACTGCCGAGCTATAATAAATTACTTACGACATCATTATGATACTTATATGCATGTTCAAAGATTATTATCATAGGTACTTCCTTGGCACATCTCCTGCGTTTCTTCGCTTCGTACTCACACGCCATATTCCGACTCCTTTCATTGTGAGAAGTTGTTCTTATACTGTTCCTTATGTCTTATGTCTTTGTCGTATACGAACTGTTCTTCACAGCGAAGTATGTGCTTCTTCCAGTGCTTGTTTAAAAGTGGTACCCACCTATTCATTTGATTTCTCAGATGGTCGTTGCTAATTTCAAGATGTTAATTATAAAATTTGCTGGTTATAGTTACAACAGCCAGTTTTTCGTATTCCTCATCTGTGTCTTCTAAGTCAGCCTCTTTCTTCAGATTGTTTATTTTAGCGATTCCTACCTACATCTTCCAACTACGTCGTCCAAAAGAAAAACATGCCGAAAATAAAACACATACAAAGTGAAAAAGCAATTTAAAACAAAACTACTAAGTACCTTCTATATAATATCTCCGGGCGTCGCAGGGGGTGAGGCAGAGAAGGCAGGAGGGGTGAAGGGTGGTAACAGAACGATATTCAAATTGCGAACATTTCATTTTAACGCTTGCGAAGATATTCGCGCGCTCCCACGCTAACTAGGGATGGGCGAAGAGGATTTTGGATGTCGATGGATTTTATTTTTGTGGTGTATATTTTTGCCAAGAATACTGATACCAGTGCTGCCAAGGGGTATCGTGTTACACAGTTACTTACTGGGCTATGGAGTTCAGATAGGCAGCCGCTCCTGTACAAGAACCGGCTAGATTGAACAACAACCCCAAGATAGTAGGGAAGGTGGCGTCCGGCCCTGGTTCAATCCATGGTTCGGAGCAAAGAGGCTTGGGAAGCGGTCACCTCTTTCTGCGAAGCAGTAATCCTAGCGACGGAGGACGTTGGTCGCGCGAGGGAGAGGCAAACCTCACGCCCCAGTCGCTGTAACAGAAGGAGACCCACTAACGATGGCCGAGAATTGCCCCGCGACTCTCGTCCATCGAAAACCAACTATAACAGGCTTCTTTATAACACTTAACCTGCCCTAACCATATGACCAGATTCTAAATTCAAACTTTCTGTAGAAAAAATGAGTAAAGAATCTGCTGATCAGTATTTGAAGTAAGCATACTGTTAATGCTTACCCCGATAACATCGACACTCTACCAGCCCTACTCCAAGTTGAGACGTTTGCGAAATGTTCACATTTCGCGAATTGATCGTTGCTCTGCGGAATTCTCATTTGCGCCTCGTT
>NDFZ01005328.1:386807-403850 GCA_002192655.3 Mamestra configurata
AAAAAAAAAAAAAAAAACCTTTTTTTTCGTTGACATGCTCGCTTTTGACCATATCTCATCTGATGGTAAGCGATAATGTGGCCAGCAATTGAGCACTCTTGCCTTATTGGACAATACCTAATTTTAAGGTTGATACAACAGCTCAATTCAACTTTAGAATGATGACAATGTCCAGTAAGCGTATAGTGTCTTGTATTACTTCAGATTTTATTCATGTTGCATTATTTACTCCTACACAAGTAATTTGTATCTGAATTTACACATACAAATACACAATACGGTATACCTATACAAATATAATAACTACATTTGAATTTTATAAATAACATCTGCATTTCAACAATTACCTAAATTAAACAATATGGTCAACTCCTTAAAATTTAAAATAATAACAATGAATAATTCAATTAAATTACAGTTCTTCTACAGCAATAGACACTTATTCAATAGGATTTTTTTTAGTTTTATTTTGAAAGCGCTACTGTAGACAACACTTTTTATTTCTAAAGGCAATCTGTTGAATAATTTTACGGACTGGTATCGTGGACTGTGTTTAACAATTCTTACATTCTGGTTAGCAACATTTTTGGTCTTCAAGTCCAGTCTACCTGCTTATCTACCTATCTTCCCTTATCTGACGTTCTTCTACTGTCTTGAAGTCTTGTATGTTTTTGGCCAAATTACTTAAAAGTACCAGTACATAAAGACTTGGTAGGTACTGTGAGTATGCCTAAATTTATAAAATGTTGTCGGCAACTTTCCCTTTGTGAGATGCGGACCATGGTATGAATTTCTCATTACTGTAGTAATTTTGAACTGTACTAACAGTAACAGAGCCTTTTTTGCAAGCATGGGAAATCATCATATGACTTCTTCCACTCTGGGTGGAGCGGAAGGGCGTGTCAGACTCTTACTGACTTAAATCCATCCGTGTTCCTTCTAAAGCCCTTTGCTTTCCAGGGGCGCGCGTCCGCGGTGACTCTTTCGAACAAATTCCGCAACCCTGGCAGAGCAGTAACAGTACTTACCTACCAAATGTGGTTAGGCCGCCGGTAGTATTCAGATATGAAGTTATATTATCAAAACCTATCCAAATTAATTCGTCCATTTTATGGCCATCTGACCTCCACGACTCTGCAACTGGGTTACACCATACCCCTAGGCAAGACTGGGGTTCCAATTTCAAAAATCTTTCATTGATAGAAAGCTACGCCATTACATAATACCACAGATGGATTATATTTGTGGTTTAGTTGACGTCCAAGCGGATGAAGTCGCGGGCAGAAGCAATAGGGTATTTGACAAAAAAAATCTAATTAGTCCGTCAGATAGATTTCCAAAAAATATTAGACACGTATTTTTTCCTTTGTCTCGTAAACCAAAAATTAAGACGATGCAGTGCGTTGAAAACTCATGTGACGTCACTAACCAGTACACTTTTTACTGGAAAGTGACGTTACAAGCCCCCACTCCTTATCTTTGATGCGTTTTATCTTCGTACTTTTTTATTGATTGATAAAATCAAAAACACGTATCCAATATTTTTCGATAATCTTACTGACGGACAAATATAAACATATCTTTTAACCCCGGCAATATCCCTACTGCGATGACAAGGCTACCCATCTACCTCTAATATGATTTAATTTTTACTACGTTCCCCTAGACAGTAATTCTACCTGTAGATATTATACATTACTGTTATTTGTAATCACGGGTGTGATTAAAACATACTTATTTGTTCGAAATTTACACGACCTTTATTCGTTGACTAGCTTGTCCAGTGGCGTCGCTCCCATAGTTTGTCAAACAGGAATAGAATATGGTTCCAAAATTTAAAACAAGCCTATTATACTCGGTGATATTGTACCTAACATTTGTATTAGTCAAAGAATTTTTGTAAAAGGATCAGGAGTTACTCGGTAAGATTATCTTTTACGAAATAACAATTTTATCTTCTTCTAATATATAAAAAATCTCGTGTTACAGTGTTTGTAACAAAACTCCTTCGAAACGGCTTGACCGATTTTTATGAAGTTTTGTGTATATTTAGTAGGTCTGAGAATAGGACTTAAACTTTCATACCCCTAAGTGATAAGGGTGGGTGGTCAACCACAAAGATTTTTCTTAATTTTTTGGAACAATTTTTTTTTTTATGATTCGGCATTAAAAATCCACACTAAGTACCCTAAATTTTAACCCTTCTACCACTAACCTCTATTTTTTAATAGCGATGTTAATACTTTAATTAGAAATAATTTTCATGGCAAAACAACGTTTGCCGGGTCAGCTAGTCTCTTTATAGTATAATTTAGAAGTTCGGTTGGAAAGCGTATATTTGCAACATTTAACAGTCCCTTTCATGACTTCTCAACCCTGCAAATGCCAAGCTAATAACTAATCCCCCATCTCTTCCCCACTCAGATAATCGAAGACCTCCTCACCTACTACAACTTTAACCCAGAAACCAACCCTAAAAAGAAGTTGCTACATAATAACCAGTCTGCTTTGCCCCACCAGCGGACGCCGAAGTGCGCGCGGTGCCGCAACCATGGCGTCGTGTCGGCTCTGAAGGGACACAAGCGGTACTGTCGGTGGAGGGACTGTGTTTGTGCTAAGTGCACACTGATCGCCGAGCGGCAGAGGGTTATGGCTGCACAGGTGAGTTTTTAGTGCAAAGTTTGGTGGTGCTTGGTGCACAGATAGGTTAGGGACACATACTCGCTGTAACTTACCTCCATGGTTGTCCGAATTGTAATTGTAAGTAGGTAATAGATGAGCATACCCGGACGGGCCCGTGGAATCGAATAAGTGCATCAATTTGTTTTGCAACACGCAATCTAATCAGTATGAGCAGTGAAGATGTATGCATACTTTCTCTTAAACAAATTAGGAAAACATTGTTCTTTAAAAACTATTTAGTTTATATTTATATCTGGGCACCAGAACTATTGAAACACAGTTTGAATACGAAAAATGTGTTTCCATACTTCGACTCCAAGTCAAATTATACTTAACCTTATAATTATTATGAAACAAGAGTGATAGTCAAATTTGTTTTTGCTAGAAAGCGCAATCTCACCATTTATTTATATTCAACTCAATGAAATGATGTGCTATGTGCAACACGGTTCCTACTGCCTAGCCCTCCTGCACAGGTGGCTCAGAGGTGCTCACCCGAACTCTTTTATATTTAAACTTATCTATAGTCAACCCCAATGAGACCTGAATGATATAGTGCTATGTGCAACACATAGTTCCAACAGCCCAGACCGTCTGTGCAGATGGCACATGCACCTGTACTGATATTTACATATAGTCAACTCTAATGAAACTTGAATGATATAGTGCTATGTGCAACACATAGTTCCTACAGCCCAGCTCTCCTGCACAGGTGGCGCTGCGGCGGCAGCAGGCACAGGAGGAGAACGAGGCGCGGGAGCTGAACCTGCTGTACGCCAGTCAGACGTCCACCGCGCCGCACCACTACGGTGATATGCCGGATGAGTCACCAGGTATGGATGCGTTTAGTATAGAAAAGTTGTGTGGGACGTATTAGCGATGATTTATTTCAGCTGTTATTTCTTGCATAAAACATACAGACACAAATATGATACTCACTTTTGTAGACAGTATTTGTCTACAAAAGTGAGCTTAACCCACAATTGGATTGTCTTACGGCAAAAAAGTTTTTAGCAGAAAGGTTTCTAAGTTCTTGCCATGTCAAGGAATGAAGTGTGTCACTACCACTTTTATTTCGTTTTGTAAAACATCATTGCTAAACTTCTGTTTAATTTCTTAGAGTTGTGCCGGCGGCCTTTTCGCATGTGTTACACACAGCCGGTATCATACCACTGCTGGAAAACGGCCTATGATTTTTAGCCCTTTCTGTTCAAGGCTAATGTGGACCACTGGTCGTTTGTTTGGTCCTTATTGGCTTAGCTTTGTCCTCTACTTGATCAGGAAGAGGAAATAATCTTTTTTTTATTTCGTTGCGAAGTCTGTTGATTCGGACTTTGATTCAAATTCAGTCAGACAAGCTCGCTACACCATTGAGAGGAGCTCTTGGCTAAATAATAACAGCCGCATGGATCGATCTTCAAGGATAAGCAACGCTTGCTGAGGTCGGTCTGTGCATGGGCACCATCTTAACATACTAAGACTCCTCCGTGCTTCGGAAAGCACGTTAAGACGTTTGTCCCGGCTGTCATTTGTAGATCTTTGGCAGTCGTTACGGATTGCCAGAAGCCAGAAAACCTGACACTAGTCTTGCCAAGAACTACCGTGTTACCCAGTGAATGGTTTGTGGAGGCCTGGCAGGCAGCCGCACCACGTACTGGTATTCAGCTGAATCCGATGTCACTGGAAACCTACACTAATATATTTGGGATAAGGTTAGGTTAGGCAAATGAAGAAAAGCCCGCTACACAATGGTGCACAATGCTAGCGGGCTTGTCAAAAAAAAAGTGTCGCGGTTAACTCCACAGATTATCGTGGAAGATAGACAAACAAACCTATTGGTCGACTGGCCTGTTGGTCGAGTGGTTAGCGACCCTGACTGCTAAACCGGAGGTCGTGGGTTCGATTTCCACCCAGAACAAATCGTTGCATGATCATTTGTTCTGTGTCTGGGTGTAATTTGTCTATAATATGTATGTATTTAGAAATATATAAGTATGTTTATCAGTTGTCTGTTTGCCATAGCACAGGCTCTGCCTAGTTTGGGATCGAATGACCGTGTGTGAGTTGTCCCGAGATATAAAGAAAAATATAAAATACCTCCAGTAACCATTTGAACGTGTCAGTTTCTGTACTGTATGTCTCACAGACACAATTTCCTCGCACGAGTCAGTTGTAGTGTCGCCGCGGGCTACCCCATATCACTGGCAGCGAGTGTCGCCAAGAATCTAATCTTACTTGTCCGGGGGCGAGCTTCCGTCCCCCGTCTTTGACTGTCACTTGCTAGCTGCTGGTCGAGTTACTTAACTGGCAAACGATGTGGGTGTGAAGGAAGCATGGGGATGATTAGGTTAAGGTTAAGACAGTTTGTTTTGTTATCGGAAAGAGCGAGTACTTGCTACGAGGATTCTTGTAATAATCATGAGTTAAGGCTTAATCATTTTCTGTGGAATAAATGTACGATATTTTTATAATATTCGTTCTTTTCACGTCATTAGTATCAAGGGATAGAGATGAACCAATTACGAGAATAAAACTTAAGTTTACGATCACCCCCATAGGTACGCGGGTCTTAATAGTTGCTGGTCAACTGACAGTCTGTTAAGAAGGAAAGAAAGAAAGAATCAGCACTATCGTGCAATGGAAAAACATCATTCCTTCTTTGTAGTAACAACATCAGCACATTCCTTATTGATTTCAGCATAAGAATTATATCAGCCATTTCGGTTAACAACGGGAATTTTTTTAAATTCAATCTACGCAATATTTCCAACACTTTACTTAGCTATATCATCTTACCTACGTTTTCCATCCGGAACATCGATTCAATTCTCGCTCCGCATAAAAATAAAATCACAAAAGCGTACCAACTAAAACTCCCCTTAAACGGTTAAAAAATACAGTTTAAGAAAATAAAAAGCGCAGTGGTGCCAATTAAGGTACAACGGTGAGTGTTGCCACTCTTGGCAGCGCTGGGGGGTTAAAAAAAAACATTAAAAAAGTCGCGACGCATTGTAGCAGCGACGGGTTGGAACACTGGTTGGCAACACAGCAGTTTAAACCTTTTTTGTTGACTGTTTTTCTTTTATGCCAGTTTCGGATAGAAAATTTGTTGTGTGGGTGGGAGCGAAAATGGATAATTCTGTCGTTCTGGGAATGTTATTACAAAATATATAATATATTACAGAATTCGGTCTGCCTTAATGACTTTTTCTGTGTAGGTGGTAAATTAGTGCTTCCTAGAGAGGAAGCAACTATTTTTATAGAACTTCCTCTACCTATCTAAAGGACTTATTGAAGGGAAAGCACTTTAACCGTTGTAGCTCTTGAGTTAAGAAACTGTATTTTATTTCTTTCTCTTTGCCTAGCTTTTCCACTATTTAGGTTTGGCTCTTTTTATGTTTCTCAAACGCATCTTTCGTCTTTGCTGGACTATCGGAACATCTTAAAGTTTTAAATTTTATCATTCTAACATTTTTTTGGAAAAAACCTAAGGTTGTCTAGCACATTTTATTCAGACTTTACTACAAGATTTAAAAAATCGGGTTTGTATTTCCTGGATCAAAAGAGCAATCACAAACCCAATTTTCTTCATCCATTTTTTCGACTCGTTCTTTCCAGTCAGTCCTCAGCATCCGTATTCCTTGCGTACACTCGCGTACACAAGTGTCACGTCGTGCCGTCACTCGATACAGTCGCGCACAACACGTAATTACTCGCAGACGCGTTCGCTTGCACTTTTGTCACTCAATATGAGGTGGGAAGATGTGTGGTGCAAGTTAGAAGAGGTAGCGATTTTTTGTAAGACTTACTTTGTCACAGAAAGGCTTTCGTTTTAAACTTCTTGTGCTTGTTTAATGTCACTAAACTACCTTATAACTTCATCACCTTCGACATTTGAAAAACTAATTATAACACACTCACTCGAAAACTGGCACTTTCCTCACGCCATTGATGCTCGCAATGAAGTATTGCTTGCACTCGCATTATGTTGCCTGTAAGTGGTGAAAAAAAAAACAATGTTAGGCTCGCGTCACGATGGAGCACGTTTGCCTAGAAGTAACCTATTCACTGTTGACTTAAAGACCTCCAGACTGCAGCTACATATATTAAGCTATTCCATACTTAAATTCTCTTTCCCCAAAACCCTCTAATTCATCATAACATAATTAAATTTGGTTCTTTCATGACTCCACCTCAGAAAGTGCCAAGAGTTTCAGTCTCCTGAATGTACGAGTTTCAGATGAAAAGTACTTTTATTCACACAAACGTGTTAATTGCGGCGCATTCACATAGTTCACACAGTTTCACACAGTTTTCTTTATACAAATGTTTATAATTCGCATTGCTTGTGATGTTGTGTTGTGGCTGCTACATCAAAGTGTGCCCCTACTATGAGGGAATTGGATTATTTCGTTTTGAGCTTGATGTTTTATGTGTACTAGATAAATGTTAGGTTGGACGATTTAATTTTCAAGTAGAGTTAGGGAACGAATCTTGTTTCGTGCTAATAACTAAATTTGTTCCCCAAACATTCTTTGGAATAGATTTTTGTTCGGCCACTCTATAACCTGATTTTGATGAGCAAAAATTCAGCTGACAATGCTGCAAGAGGAAAATATAGTATTATTAAGGTCCTAATTATTAAATTATTAAAATAGATGGACAAACTTATAGAAATCATTCAGACCACAAAAATAAGGACAAAGCTAAAAAAAATAAAGATAAACGCATTAGATACTTACAAAAAAAAAAGCAGCCAACGAAAATACATTGAAAAGGTTGGTTACCCAATGCATAAACACATCCATGTCTTTGTTATCTTATAATTCTGACACTACAAATGTGCAGGCGCACGTGACCACGTCAATTACTACCCTACCCATAGTGGATGTGTTTATTCTAGTGTGCCGACAAATTTATTATTTTAGGTCAAAATAAAATCACTTTGATCAGTGTTTTTTTGCTTAGATATCTTTGGTTACACGAATTCACAGCTGTTAAAAAAATCCACCTATTTTAATGGGACCTTATATTTTTTCTTAAAATAGCCGGAAAAATATTTCTGAACACTTGAGGATTTTTTCCGGTCTGACAGTCTGGTTCTAGAAAATACTTTAAGGAAAGACAAAAAGTCACCTAGCTGAAATCTAACCAGTCCAGTGCTAGTTACATGCAACAAGATATTTCAAATAAACTGAGAACAGTATCCAAAGCCAATAAAATGACTTCAAAGCGAGTCGGATTACCCCTAGTACCGGCAGTTCGTTTCCTGGTACAGTCGAACAAACAGATATGTCTACAGGCAGCTTAGTTTTCATTACTTTTTAACAATTAGGTAATGTGCTGAGTTAACAAGTCTTCTTTCACCCTTTTATGTGTTTCTTCACTAATTACACTCCAATATTTTTATTGTCTTCTAACTCCTTCCTGCGGTTTTGCTCCTGTAGTCAATCTTTTTTCCATGTGCGGCGGAGCCAAATAGGCTCAATGCTGGTGTTACTGTCTATCAATGAATCATTTTTTTTAACTGATTAGAACTTTCACAGATAACCTCTTGCAAACAAACAATCGACATTTTAATATTATTAGTTTAGATTGCACACAGTAAATTTTTTGAATTGTAGTGAAAATACGAATGTTTTTGCCTCCAAACCAAACACTTCAGCTGCTAGTACCCACAGTCAGTTGGTTATTAAATCCGTCGCCAGGCACTCTGAGGGTGTATTTGTATGTTTTTCTTACACTTTCTAAATTAATGGCACTGGATTACGACTTAATATGAAACTAGCTGCACCGCCCTTGTTAGCAGGGTGGAAAGGTTTACTTGCTGGCTTTCATGTCGCTAGACTTACAGTTTTATTACACGTTTTGCAAATGTGTGAATGTGTTATGACTTATGATTCTATGAATTCAGTTTTGCTTAGAAAGGTTCTTGCGTCATGAGTGTTGTTGGGCTTTTGTTTTGGTGTATTTTCTAAACTATAACTAGTTGCATTTATTTGTCATTTGCTATTTCAAACTTGGGAATAATTTATTTTATTTAATCTCCATTTTGTTACTAAAAATACCTTATAACTAGTAGTGTTAGTTGTACAACAAGGATGGAAACAAACAATGACATAGGTATCTGAGGCAAGTTGCAGAGAATCACCACCGTTCTCTCTACAAAGTCCCTGAGCGTAGGGCCTCTCTACTACTGTTTTACTGACCTACTATGCATCAGTGATGTAACTTTTTTATTACTTTTAATTAAAAACATATTCCAGTTACGTAATTGAGTTATTGCTAATCGTGACAACAATTAATATTTTCATATATTGGTATCCTATTAAATGACCCCACTTCTACAGTCCTCCAGTTCTTCAGTCTCCAACTTTAACAGCCTTACTTTACGAAAAATAGCCATATTAATAGATTAATAAAAACAAAATGGCACTCAATAAAAAGGCAACTTAATCGCCACTGTATAGAAAACAAAAGAGATATTTAATAAGTGTTAGTGGTCAGAGTTCACGGCAATATGAGAGAGTAATGTTTATTACTGTGATATAAGTATTAGGCGGGGCCCAGGGGCCGGGAGCCTGGGGCCCGGGGCTCGGGGTCTGCATAACACTTCGCGCCCCGCATACCGACATACTTGCGATAAAACTACGGTGCGACGGACAGACGGTAGCGGAATTTGAACTCGTTTGCTGAGGAAAGAATTTTCGTAAATTTTTTCTGTACTTCGAAGAACTTCAGAAGTCAAAGAAACATAAGTTTCTTTGATTTCTGAAGTTCTTCTAGGGGATTAGGGTTATTGATTTTCTATTGCTGTTAAAATTGTGATGACTACCATACAAAAACAATTGAAGCGTTGAAACTATCTGAATGTATTGCATGGTTTGATGACATCAGGTCGCCAACCAAACCGAAAAGATATTAACGATTCAGTTTGGTTCATCAGGAACCTAATAATACCTAATTTTTTTTCGCCGAAACTTAAATACAACATTGGATTGTAAAATTCTTTCAAAGTACCCTAAATGTATTCGTCTACTAGCCCGCTTCAGCTCATGTCTTGTCCAGTACAAAAAGTAATACATTGCTACGATATTGCGGTCCGCGTCGGAATGCGCGCCATATAGCTGCGACACAGTGTATTATTGCTTTATACTTTATATTTATCGCGCTGCTGACTATGTGACGCGGTTTTGTGGGCAGCGCCCAAGCTTAGGGGGTATTATCGTCGTAAAAATTAATAGAGCAATGGATGCTTCTCGTTTTGTCGAAGCAGCCGTGTCTAAACTTTATCGAAGATTATTAGTTAGAAAGAAAGAAAACCAGTTTATTCTGCCGGAAAAAACGCACAGAAACACTAAAAACTAAAAAACTTATCAACTACAATAGTTAGGTATCAACTTTGGTTTCACATGATTTAATCATGTTTATTAAAACGGTGAACATCTAAGTAAAACATTTTTTTTGCAATGACATTTAAAAAAAAAAAAAGCGAAATTTACACTATTGCAAATGGTAGGGTTTGTTGGTTCATATTGACAATAGTGTTCCAATATGTATAGTATATACCTATATTGGATTTATATATAAGTGATATCCCATTATCTTATTTGTATTGGTCAGTAGGTACCAATACAAATAAAATGATACATGTTGCGTACTTGTGGTTGTACAAACTGATTATGACGATCGGTATGCTGTCGGTCAGTAAAAACTGTTAGTTATAAAGATCAATATTTCTTTTGTACCGGTCCCGCTATCTCTTATGCCTCAACCCGCACCCACACAACATTGGAGCGATATTGCGTCGCAGGAATGCGCGCGTTTTATTGCCGATACACTGTGTATTGTGACTCTTTGTGTATTCCACTACATTACTTGTGCATTGTGTAGTCTTTGTGTATTCGACTATATTATTTGTGTATTATGTACCTACTTTTATTCTGGAATATGTGAGGGCGAATTATGTAGATGACGTATTCAAAGAAAATATTGGTCATACAAGTTCGCTTTAGGGCAAAGGTTTCGAATACAAAGAAGATAATGGTCACCGCGTTAAATTGTTCTTTTCATGTAACGTTATCATTTTATATGTTACTTTAACCGTTGTTCGGTGCTGTAGATTCAATTATATGTCAGACATGATTTTTGTTGTATTATTTTCAATAATTTATTGTTGAATGTGCAATGTAATTCTAATGAAAGTGATTTTAGTATTATTTTTAATTTATTGACTAATGATTTCAAACACAATGTAAATTGTTCCTGAATAAAATTGAATTAAATTATGACTTCAGAAAGAAAAGATCTTTCGACCTTTGTGATAATGAATAATTTTTCATGCCCGCCCATTGTTAATTTTAGTAGCCAGTTTTTTTGTCCCATCGCCCACGTCATTTTATCAGATGAATAATCTATCAATAAAAAAGGCTGTTTATAATATAAGATCACAGTAGAGATCTATATTGTTTCAGTAGAGGTTGGCTAAAATGAAGTAGTTGAATCAGGAGTGGCATTTTCGAAGTCTTGTTTTTTGACGTCTAGAAAGACTGTAAATTATCGATGATTTACTCTAGAACAAAATGAGTTCACTGTCGTTTGAGTACGGTGACTACATTGAAGTGAATTATACAGCACTAGCTATAGCCCACGACTTCGTACACGCATATCCCATTTTTCCCGTTCCCGTAGGAATTTCATAATAAATTTTGCACCTAAAGCTTCATCAAGAATAACGCATAAAAATCCGTTTAGTAGTTTTTAAGTTTATCGCGAACAGACAGATAGACGCGTACTAGTACTGCCTAGGCAGCAATGTCTTGATTCCAAAGTGTTCGACTGAATAACTTACATAATTTTCAAGTCCAAACACAGCTCATAGTCTAATTAGTAAAATATAAAGTTTGTAAATCAATTGACCTTCTCGCTAATGGTTTTATTGTCCCAATGTTTGATTTAATTCTTAATCCAATCATTTGGCCAATATTACCTACTCCATCATGCAATCTTGACAAATATTGAACCGAATTTGTATTTTTAATTTTCATAACACTTAGAAGCATTTTCGAGTATTCATTGTGTTTGTTCAAGTTGGAATAATATTAAGTTAATAAAGATTGATTAATGTTTGTGTTTCTATAAGGAAAATTAGTTATTTGACTGACTTGAGACCTGCATCCCACGTAAGGAATTTTACTCAGTCGCAAAGTCTATCTTCAGCATTAAACAAAGATATGGGAGTAATTCTAGACTCAAGGATATTTTTTATAATATATTTGAATTTCGGTCATTGATAAACTGGCTTATGCACAACTGCATTAACTCTTAGGTGTAATAACCAGAGATCGGAATAGGTAGGGTATATTTACCTAAAGTTCGATGTAGTAAGTAACATAGAGTAGATAATTACTCCCCTAAACCATGACAATTAAAATCGGGATTATAAAAAAATATATTCAGACTACAATATAATCAGGTAAATAACAGAAAAACTTTCAAGTATTGATTTTGTATGTAAAACAAAGCTCTTAAATGTAACAGCTTTAGAACCGAACTCAAAAAACTAAGATTTTTCAATATAATAATTCCCGATCACTGGTGATAACATACACAATGAAACCCGCAGACAAGTACAATGTAATGTTGTGATGGTCAATCCTGTTACAAACCTCTTATCTGATCTAAACTCATAAAATGCCGCTCATCATGCGCACCAAACGTTTTGGGAATACTTCTGGGATTTTTGTGGCCTTTTAGCTTAGTTAAGCCTTCATCTTTTGCTGTTAGCCCATAACCGCCTCCAGGGCCCCATCAATCTCCGTACCAAAATTCATGAAAATCGGTTCAGCAATTTAAGCGTGAAATTGTAACAAACAGACTCACTTCTGCGTTTATAATTATTAAAGTCATGAAGTTACCTTACATTAATCGATTTATAAAAAGGTTTCACCTACCTTAAGTTGAACATTCTCGTAATCGTATTAAACGAAAAAAAATCATGTTATTTCACACACAATGGCGATATTCCACTCGATTAGACTAATCGTATGAATCGTATCAGTGTTATGGAGCCATCGGATTTAAGTTAATCAGTTCTTATTGTTACATTTTTATGAAGTTTTGTTTAAAAAATAGATATAAATAATGGGCTTTTTAATTTAAAGTTATATTTTGTACACCTACATTGGGAGAACTTGGGTCAAATGAATGATACGATGGTACTAATCAGCTACGCGAGAGGTCTACGCTGCTACGAGTTATGCTACGGTGCTACGAATTTGTATCAATTACATAATTATGTGTAACAATGAAATGAAGACTATTTCATTGCTTTTTCGTACATTCATGTCAAGTCCCTTTCCTTTTTATATATTAAGATGGATTGTATATCAAGGTGTGTTTCGTCTCCGATTTATAAAATCATGCCCTTACAAATATGATATATTTTGACTTTTATTTCTTATACGTTCCAATAGCAGTGCCATTGGGGATGTACGGACGAAAGCATTGTCTGAAAAGATTCTATCCGAGTTTGTCATCGATTTCAATGAGCAATTATCATGTCAAGAACGTTATAAAGGGTTGAATGATCACAGAATTATGGTTACTTCTCGTTTAGTCACATTCTCGATTCGTAAATATGTCAAAAGTATTGAACAAAAGAGTTCTTTTGTGACGATAGAGTTTCTTACAGCTTTGTCCTCCAGATATTATTATTTAGAGCAAACATGGACTGTTTCTTAGCTCTTTGGCTAGTTTTAAGCTACATAAACGGGCCAAGCCAAGTCAATGTAGCGTGTGGTAGTAATTTAAGTTGTGGAATAGATGTTTTGGGGAGAAATTTAATTTTCCTCCATCTGCATGAACTTCCGCACTATTCTGCAGGTATTCAAAATTGCAGCTTTTTGAAGTGTTATATAAACTGAATCTTTGAGGGCTATTATTTTGAGGCTATGGTGCAGATTATTATTATTATTATTAAATGTAATTTCAATGATATATGCAAGGAATATGATTTAGATCCATTTAAAATTAGTGTGAATTCGGCCAGAAGATGCTTAAGCTTCAAATTTTTCAAGGTTATAATTACGTAACACTAATGGCTACCAGACGGACGGACTGACTGACTCACCAGAGTATAGATAAGATAAATTTTATTTGTCAAAAACGAGTGTAGGTTTAAAATCAGTTCGGGCAGCAGCATTCTCTGTGCATTGCAACAGCTACGCTGCGATGCGCCAACCCGCCTGCCAAGCGTGACGATTTTTCTCTATTATTTCGGTAATATAATTGCAAACCAAGATTGCTCCTTATTTAATTAGAGCGGTGTGTTCTGTGATTTTGTGCTCACACCATAAATTATTATTGTAAGTCTATACGCGAGGATTTGTAATTGGCGTTTTAGTGACTATGGTTTCCTTTTTATGTTTATTATCTTTTAGTCCTCCATGTACCTACCAAAAATAAATCAATTTGAATATTTTGAAGTACGCGAATATGCCTTTCGGTGCCTTCTTTAATGTCTGATGACTATGTTTTGCCGTTCTAAGATTGAGCCTTGTGATGTGTCGCGTCGGTACTTTTAAACAACCGCTATTCGTCAGTCCGTCTGCCTGTCAGGAGGCTGTATCTCGGAAACGCAAAAGGAATCCAGAAATATCCACACAGTGAGTATTGTTATAGCCGCTATAATAATAAATAATAAAAATAATTAAAACTTCAAGGGGCTCTTACAAGAAACGTGATTTTTTCGGTTTATGATACGGAACCCTTTGTGAGCGAATCCGACCCATCTCGAAACCACAATTTTGTCAAATTCTTTAATACGATCATTTAGTAACAGAATACATCAATATCTTACCAAAAAATGTCCAAATGTTTGTTCAGATATTGGGTTACATGACAAATGTTGGCCATGTCGTCATTATGGTGACGTAACTCGATAGGGCAGAGGACAAATGGACCACAAATTTATTTGAGGGTAATGTTTTTAGGTGTATTGCGTAATGATAGGGACAAGTAATTAGGGTGCTTCTAGTGGGTTTACGGATCAATTTACAAATATTTTTTAAAGTTATTACTCACAGTTAAAAAACCGGCCAAGTGCGAGTCGGACTTGTGCACGAAGGTTTTCGTACCATCCTACTAATATTATAACCGCGAAAGTTTGCATGAATGTATGTGTATGGATGTATGTTTGTTGCTCAATCACGTCGGAACGGCTGAACGGATCTTGGTGAAATTTGGCACAGAGGTCATTAACGCGGGTGGAGCCGCGGGCGACGAAATCACGTTTGACGTATAGGAACCCCCTTAAATATTTATTTTATTCTGTTTTTTAGTATTTGTTGTTATGGCAGCAATAGAAATATATCATCTGTGAAAATTTCAACTGTCTTACTATCACGGTTCATGAGATACAGCCTGGTGACAGATGGACAGCGAAGTCTTAGTAATAGGGTCCCGTTTTACCCTTTGGGTACGGAACCCTAAAAAGGACAGGAGTTCGTGGCTTTACAACGTGTAACCGAATAAACGTAATACCTTAAAACGGGTTATTGTACTTATCATTATGAACAACTTTTACTATTGGACCAACACTGAAATTGCGAAAAATTTACTGCCTCATACATTTCTGTGCACATAACTCGACAAAATGCACTGAACAACAAATTTTTTCTTTCGCTATTTCGTGTTTGTCCCATGGTAAAAGTTGTTCCAGTTGACATAGTCCGAAGGATCGCCAAACTGAAGTGGCAGTGGGCAGGGCACATTGCTCGCACAGCAGATGGTCGATGGGGTCGAAAAGTTCTGGAGTAGCGACCGCGTACCGGAAGACGTAGCGTTGGAAGGCCTCCCACAAGGTGGACCGATGACCTGGTGAGAGTTGCGAATAGTCGATGTATGCGAGACGCACAGGACCGGTTGTTGTGGCGACACTTGGGGAAGGCCTACGTCCAGTAGTGGACGTCTTTCGGTCTACTTTTCATGATCATCGTCTTTTGATGATGATCATGAAAAGTTGTTCCATCCAGGGGGGCTACTCTCTAAGCCCGAAGGCCGTAGTTTCGGGCTTAGAAGACACTAAGAATTAATGACAACACGATTTCTTTTTTTTTTTACTGTCAAATCGTGTTGTCGTTCATTCTTAGTTCGGGTTCGGAACTAATCGTAAGTCCGTAGGTGATACGGAGTAGAATACGCCCGCAACTAAGCCCGAAAGTACGGACTTCGGGTTTAGGGAGTAGCCCCTCAGCATCCAGCATCCAGTTAGACTGGAAGCCGACCTCAATATTGATAGGAAAAGGCTAAAATAAATATTCTGCAGCTTATTTTCTCACTTGGTTGATTCATTGACCTTCCGAAAGGTTTCTTGTCATCTCTTGTAAAAGTTTAACAAATGCAATAGGTATCTACTATTTTCATATACATTGGTATATTTATGTTTCTCTTTTAGTTTTTCTAACCTCTTCAATAACACGGCTGATCAACGAGACATCCTTCTGACCCTTCATACAAGCGGTCCCGTCGCGCCTATTAACTCTTCAAGATAATTCCAAAGCTACAGACTCTAGAAGATATTTATTTAATCCAATACATTTATTTACCGTTTAAACCAAGCAAACATATTCTATCTGTAAGGGCGAAGCCACACGATGCGTTGACGGTGCGGTGTGGCGTCGTACCGTAATGAATTCGAGCTATAGTGTGCCCGCGCGCTTAATGACTCAGTGCGTAGGGTGTGTTTTATCCCATAATGCTGGTCTTTTTAGCATTAAAGATACAAGGAAATCAATAATTCAATATTATGCTCATGTTAAGAAAGAAAAATGTTAAATTATTGTAGCACACAGTCACGTTTGATACTCTAATAATACTGGTGCCGCACGTTGCCACTCCGGCGCCGCATCACATCTCCCATCCCCGCCTATTCTTTCAAATCGTAAGACTGCGCTTGCGGTGCGGTGCCGCACGGCGGTCTGTGGCATGGTATAGTGATTTGTATGTAGGATGACGCAGTGGCACCACTCCGGCGCCGCACCGCACCGTCAACGCGTCGTGTGGCCTTGCCCTAACTTCAACTAATATGAACCACTCGAAAACATCTTTGGATACCAGCACAAGCACCTATCCACTCAAGCGCATGCCTCTCCTCCCTCTCACACACTCAAACCATATTCGCATCTCTTTCCTCGCCAATCCGATACCATTTATATTTGAAGTGGCACTTGAAACATATACCAGTCCTATTTGCTCTTGTGCAGCTCGTATATTTCCGTCTCTCGTCCACTTCGGTCAGCGTGGGATGAAACCTGAGTCTTCATTGTATAAGATCGGATAATGAGAAAACGTTCTGTGTGT
>NDFZ01005328.1:403865-426873 GCA_002192655.3 Mamestra configurata
GGGGGGGGGGGGGGGGGGTTGTAAAGGGTTGCCTTTTGATGCTAACATTTTGTGTTTTATTCGTTTAAACGAAGAAAAATGTTTAGTCAGATTTTGTAAAAGGATTTAGTAAATAGAGGTGAGCTTCGGTTGAGATGGGGTTGAATTAAAATTTGATTTCGAGTTGTTGAGTATTGGTTTTCATTGAGCTAGAATTTGGATGATTTCTCCTACTGAAGTAAGATTCAGGGAGATAGACTCTTGTCATATTGGCAACTATGTGACTTTTTTTATATAAGCCCTGGCTGGAGGCTTTAATATTATATTAAGGCCACCACAGGCAAGCAGTCGACAACCTTATAGGTTGAACTGCGAGACGCCACTCAAAAAAAAAAAGTGACTTTTTCAACAATATGTTCTAAGATTGACCTCTGATTTGACTCTCAATGGCATTTAACTAGATGAAACTAAACATCGGCAGAGAGTCAACAATTTTAACCTATAAAGTTAACAGTACGGATCAATGACCCATTTGTAAAGAATTAATGTTTTCATACATTTAATTATCTACTTCAAAATACTCAATAATAACTTCACATTCTCAGAATGGTCAAACTTCGTATTATTTGTCTAGAAGAGCCCTCGAAAAGTATAGAATAACTCAATAATGAGATCTTTTTCAACAAACCTCTTCAAATGCTGGCCGGTTATCGAAAGTAATTGAAACCTTTTTATTTCGAGAAAAAAAATACTCAACTTGAATCACCACTTGAAATCCTTACGTCTTTAGACTATTTAGCAAAGGAATTCCAACCGTATCTTTACTGCAAAAAGATTTGAAATAAGTTTGGCAATTCAATATTAAAGTTCGCCAAAAAGCTAAACATCTTTGTGACAGTTAACATTCAAAATTCGGTCTTATCTAACAACAATACAATTCAAAATCAATTGACTTTGGCAATGATCTCCAACTATTTCGCAACAAAGAATAGTAAATTCTATGAGAACTAGATAAGGCATGATTTGGGTTGTGTGTTTGTTTGTCTGTTTGTGTCTAGTGGTGCTAGAAGGTTAATGGTTCAGTAATCGACGGAGCCCGAGGGTTGATTCGCGAGTGTGTTTGATATGTTCACAGATATAAAGTTAACGTGGAATGGCATAATTTTAATTTAATTTATCACTTCTCCGATATTATTTTTTATTGCGAAGTTCTATATTTGCATTGCTAAGCTATTAGACGAGCGACATACAATAATATAATATAATAATTAAAGCCATTTGGCACAGATTATTTTTTAACAAGTCATATCAGAATTCCTTCTAACAATTATTGCTAGCTTCCTAAACATCATGAAAGAAAACACTGTTTTTTTTTTATAATTCTTGTAATTCCTTCTTGCAAAGTTCCAACCAAGTCGGCCTTGTTACGCTCACTCCATTCCCCCAACTACGCTCAATCAGATTCTGTACAGTTGTTTGAGAAGATTTTTTCCCCGTTTTTATTAGCGCATGTAACTGATACACGCCACACGATTGATTTATTAAATATTTGTTTAGTAGGTACTTGGCGTAAAGATGAGCGAGAACCGAGCGAGGTTTGCGGGCTAAAAGAGGGAGTGTGGGTTTGTGATATACTGTATCGAAAGCTTTTAACAAAACCATCAAACATTTTGTGAGCAGTTTAGCATAATAACGCTTTTCCTTTGTTTTTCAGTAGGTAGGTCTTCTGTTTGGGCATTGCGGGGTATGCGAAGGGCCTATTTGATTCTAGTTTATAGTTAACGTTAATAACTAGCCTTGACCGTGGAAGCTAAATAGTAACCATGTTTGAATTGGCACTTTTGATAAAATGGGTATTGAACATTTTATAGTTAAACAGATAAACCAGGACTAACTACAGTGTGTTGATAAAGATTAGTAAATGTGACTGCTACAGATTGAGTAGACCACTCATTCACAAACACAATATAGAACATTCATCACATAATGACTTGAACAACTTTGAATTGATAGAGCGTCGTCTCTGTTACTCCTATTAGTGTGACGATCTCTTTTCAAAAGCTCGATGTTTCCTATTAAACCCTGAGTAGAAAATATCTTCTCAATAATGAACGAACTCCAGCTTTACGAGGAATGCCTCCTCGCTTCACTTCGTGTAAGCCAACACCACACTGAAGCGGCTTCCCAACATTTTTATTAAATTTTCCGGCTGAACACTGTGACGGGAGTTTTTTGCAATTGATTAAAGGGATTTTGTTACCTATCGACTTGGTGTAAGTATGTGTGTGTCCGTGGCATGTTGTGATCGTGGATTTTCATTATTGCAAGAGGTGGAATACGATAGTTTTTGTATGTTGCTTCTCCTAAGGGCTAATAACCAGGATTATTGTAAACATAAAATGATTTAAAAGAGTGTCCGTGGAGTTTCTTGCACATTCTTCTCCATAGAGATCTACGCTTTCGAACGTGAAAATAGCTTCATGTTTTTGACGGACTGACTTTGACAATTTAAAAGTACCTGATAATGGTTTATTTGAAATAAATGCTTTGACTTTGAATACTTTTAAGTATTAAACTAGATGACGAAGATCTTTTCACACAGGAATGATTGGTCATTAGTTCATTACGCTTGTTCACAATTGTTTTGATAATTCCTATGTTTTCAAGACAGGTAATGGTGTTTACGTAAGGAATTACGAGGACATTATCCACCTCGCTTTTTACCAGCCAATAGGGATTATACATGAAAAAAATATTTATTATCTAAACAGTTTATCTAGAAATGTACAAAAATATAATACTAACAGTGAAAATAGAATCGAAATTGACCGAAAAACAAACGAGATATAACTATTTATCACAAATATATCTGTCCCTCTCGGGAAAATACTGTGTTGTATGGCAGATGATAGGCGACATGGTATTTGACGTCACAGTTGGCTTCACTTTCTAATTGTCAACTCGATGGTATTTTAAAAATTCTTTCATAATTGTTTACTAGAGATAATAAGTATTTTATTTTGCAAATTGCATGCATATTCTCAATTAATATTAAGGTGCTTTTAAACTCAATGAAACCTTCGGAAGATTGTGACATTCAATGAAAACATGATACAGTAACTTAAAGATTTGTTTTACACTGTGACCCTGACCGTATAGAAACTAAAAATACCTCAAGAAAGCCAACCATCAGTCGACCATACCCCCTCTACTGTCAATGCAGTGCCATAGATATAGTAGACGAATGTCCACAGATAGTCAAATATTAATTAACAACAATCGTTTGAAGTGACAGTGTCAATCGTTATCGGATGACGTCACAGGGGTCACGAACAATGACGGTTTCATGATGACATCAGAAACAATGACGTGTTGTGATGACATCAGAAATATGGAAACTATTGTTTTGATAGTTTATTTCAGAGAAGGGAAAGCCTGATTTAGTTCGAGTTCATTTTTGTGAGGGTGTTGATTTGATAGGGGCTGAGGTTGGTGAAAATCGATGCACCCTAAAATAATTACTGCCCCATACGCAAGTTTTTTAAAAGACTTAGGAAAAAGTTTAAAAGAACTAAACACCAAGTAAGTAGATATCGGTACATCCAAAAATATCCCTGGCTGGAGACTTTAATATTATATTAAGGCCACCACAGGCAAGCTCGGTTAAGCAGTCGACAGCCTCATAGGTTGAACTGCGAGACGCCAGTCACAAAAACACCCATAAATTTGATGATGTATTTTGGACAGTTGTTTAATGTCAAGTTCAGTAGCTTGTTACAACAAGAACTTTATAAGGCTTCAAGAACTTGTGCAAATTGCTGAGTTTCTTTAAAACTTTGTCTTATGATTGATACAGTTCCTTCCAAAACTGACTTGTATAAATTACTTGAAACCGTAAAAACTAAACATTCCAAAGTCAACTAGAATCACACTAATATTATAAAGGCGAAAGTTTGTGAGTGTGTGTGTGCGTATGTTTGTTACTTCTTCACGCGCAAACGGCTGGACCGATTTAGATGAATTTGGTATAGAGATTGTTTGAGTCCCGGGAAAGGACATAGGATAGTTTTTATCCCGGGAGTATGTTCCCTTCGGATAATTTTCAACATTCACGCGGAGTTTCTGATAAAGCGCGGGTAACACCGCGGGGCGTAGCTAGTCTGTAATAGCCTCTCAGGGCCGCGGTGACTCTCTCGAACAGTTTCCGCAACCCTGGCAGAGACTATGCCATCTAGTGTTGTAATTTCGAAGCTTATAAGTAAAATATACTTGACAATGACACTTCTGTACTGCCATATATAGTTCCTGCACGTTATCTATAGCAATACAATATTTGAACACATTGACAAACGTGTTCAACCAGCCAAGACTCGTCTTACTAAAATTTTAATAAACCTCACCCTTCAGCAGACAGTACAGACGCTACATACCAGCCACTTGAAAAGTATTATCACAATTACTGTCTCATATTAAACTCGCAATATATCCGTATACAGGGTGTAGCCGGGACATCATTCACGGGGACACTTTTGTTGAGGTTGAGGACACAATGACACTCCGCTCATATTAAATACTGAACTGTAATTTGATTTGGATATTAGTAGGGTTGGTACTGTGTGTTTTTTGTTTGTTCGTATTTCCTGGTTGAGTCGGTTTGAATTGTTAAATTGATATTAATTTAATAAAGAATAAACTATTTATCACAAAGTATGATCAAAATACACGCTTTTAATGGTAGAAATACATTATTTACTCGATTATAAAATTGGTGATACACATGTGAAAATCTGGTTTTTGTTTGTTTGCTAGCAAACTTATTAAGATAAATGGAATGGAATTCGTTTTACGTGAAGTTAAGTTAATTTTGACGTAACTACTGCGGACCGTTGGCTCCCAAGCTTACGGTCCGCATTAGGTACGATGTAAGTATTCTGTAAAGTTATTTTATAATTGCTTTTCAAAACGACTTTTCGAAAAGCTTCATAACATACTTTCATTGTTCATTCAACAAAATCGAGACAGGCGTGGCTACTTCTAAACAAAAGAAATAAATTCGAAAATACAAAACCCCCGCAGTGCCAACCCTGCCGAATAATTGCATCCCAATAGAACACTAATTCCTCAATCAAATGTATAACCACATCACACACTATCAACTTAAAAATCAACCCTATACCAACTGCACAAAATTCAATTTCAAACACCAAACTTAATAATAGAGATCGCCAACAATTGGTTTTATTGTTACCGCCCGCCGATTCAAAGTTACTCCGTTTAGGCTGCAATAAATTTCGAACAATTTTAAACTTTATTTAATGGGGATAAAGTGTAATTTGGTTTGATTAATGTGGGGTAGTAAATTATAGGTGTCGGGTACAAACGTGGCGGGTAGTCAGAGTTCATTCTGTATTGCTAATCACTTGAGAATGGACTTAGTTCGGAGGGTACAAATGAAGGGTCACGTCGTAACTCGTCGTGGGGGTGTTTTTATTAATTTTGAAGTCATTTGGATATTAATATTGGATAAAGGAGGGTTCGGATGTTTGTATGTGATTAGAAATCGACAAATGTTGAATTATGTTCTGTCAATGATGAATGGGTGGTTTTAAGGAGAGGATTTATTATTACGAAACAATCGTATATTCAGAAATTAATATAATAATAGAGATTAACAATGAATCAGAAATCTAGGATAAATAAATAGCTCACAACTTGCCTGTCTTTAAGCTGCCTTAAGCTTTCAAAGTCAAAATCAGTAATCACGACAAAATAAAATTAATTGAAAATATTACTAATGAAAAAAGAATAACAAAAGAACTAGTTAAATGCTCTTTAGAATAATATTATAGTTATTGAAAGTACATATAAATCGACAAATAAAAAAAAACTAACAAACACATATATAAAACAAACAAACAAGCGCAGCGGCCACAAAGCTCAAAAACTCAACAAAGAGCTTAAAAACAAGAATATTTTCAAAACTGTTCACTAATTACTTTATAATAACTCAAATGAGAGGGTCTTAATTAGCAGCCCTCCACTCGGGGTTTATTTTCGTTAAATTGCATACAAACCGGACGCGGACTGTACGACTGAGCTTTTATTTGATAACTGTTTAGAAAACGTCTCTTTGATGAAAGTGAATAAGAAATGTTCAGTGAAGGAAATAATACAGATGACTAGCTCCTGCTTGCGGATTATTAATCTTTATCTGTACCTTAATTCATTAAAATCGGTTCAGCTATTTAGGCAAATAAGCGTAACAAACAAACAAATTCCCTTTAGTATTTACTATTAGTTAGCATTACAATTTATCTGTAAAATATTATAGTTTTCTGGCTCGCTAGTTGTGTAACATTTAACTTATTGTTTATATATTCAATACTAGTTGCCGCCCGCGGCTCCGCCCGCGTTATTGTCGAAAATTATCCCAAGGGAACATATTCCTGGGATAAAAAGTATCCTATGTGTTATTCCAGACTACAATCTACCACTGTGCCTATGCCTGTGTAAATTTCATCAAAATCCATTTAGTATTTTTTGCATGAAAGAGTAACAAACATCCATCCATCCATACTTACAAACTTTCGCGTTTATAATATTAGTAGGATTTACGAATACTAAAAATAGAGTTGGTCTCGACCTTTTACCAAATACCTATTTTGGGCTACATTACTTACTTGGTACATAGAATTTTTGTAGGTACTTAATTCGAGTTTAGAACAATCACATTACTTATGATGGATAATATTTAAAAAATAATGTTTTAAAATAGATAGTTGTAAGTGTGACTTGTTTTAAATGTCACCTGCGTCTACATAGATGATAGTTTACGATCATTAAAATATTTTGTAGCATTTTGGAGGAATTGTTAATTTATATCTTACGTGATAACTGATAAACCTAAAACCAAACTAAGCATCCCTTTCCCGAAGTAACACAAATGAATAGTAATGCTAGTGGCGTACAGTCAGGGCCAGCGTTCACTAAATCTCCCGCACAATGGGCGAGGCCGGGCGCTGCGGCATTGTGCCGAATAATTTATGGCGACGACTGTACACGCTATGTTTCGGCTGACGGTGTAAACATTATGCACCATACAGTCATTATGTATTTATATCAGTGTGATATAGTATCGTATTTTATTAGGATTTTCGTCGTTTTGAAGTGCGCTGTTTGGACTTTCTAGATTTGGATTGTTTAGAGTTAAGTAGTGAGTTTTAAATGAATTGAGTTGTGAGTAGGATAACATATTTATAAACTGTTTAGCTTCTAAATAATCGTAATTTTCTTTGACATGTGTTCTGTTTTCTTTTTCTCCTTTAATCGCTTCTCTTCTGTTGCATTTTTAGTAAGTATGTTTTTGATTAAACTCAAACTCAAATGTTGGGCTGGAATGTAGCCTATAAATTTCATAATTAATCATGTAGTTCAATTACGTTTATGTCAATAAATATAGTAAACCAATTTAAACCGGAATTTCTGTAATAGAAATTCTCCTACCATTTTTCGGCAAAAGGCTTATACATTGTTTCAACACAATTTTGCAGCTTTATTAAAAGTCACATTCAAAAGCATATTCATATCCATAAACTTGAATCACTAATTGAGAAAATCGAGTTATGCGACCATAAAGCACCGTACATCGGCCAGTACCACGCTCTAACAATAGTTACCGCAACGCAGTGACATTATTATGCACACAATACAATGCAGCTTTTGTTCGTGCCACCGGCCAGTGTTATAAGCAGACGCATAAATCTACGCGAAACATTGGCGGAGTGTCGAAACATGCGCGGTTATTGTATGGAGGTGGAGTTTATTGTTTAAATATGGACTGGATTGTCGGCGACGTTGATGTTTGACTATCTAATAATGTATGAGAATTAGGTAATTCTAAAATTAGGTAAATTAATGATTTTCATGTGATTTTTGGACCTTATATCGGGTTAATTCGGAGAAATCGCGTAAATTTTACGTAGGTATAGCAAGATCATAAATAAATATGTAGATAGCTTTTTGTTTAAACTTGTTTCGCACAAAATTATAAACGCAAAGTAATCATATTCATTATTGGAACGAAGTTCCTAATCGCGCGTTGTGAAAGGGGGCTAGACGGAAAAAAATCATACGAAAAGTTGTAACGACACTTTTTTGATTGTCTTTTGTTTCTTTTATGTTTGAATTTCGAAGAAGAATTGGTTTTAATTTCGAAATAAAGCGCCAAAATATAAGATACAAATATTTTGATAAAAGTAATTGATTAGACGATTAATATTTTTTCCCACGGCTCAGCTCCTTTTATTCTATCCTAGAAGATTTTATTGGAATATGATGATTTTTCGAAGACAAAAAACAGCCTCTTCATGAATGAGTTTTCTTAATCGGATCTGTATCTACAGTAGAACGGAACAAAGAATTTTACCGTTTATAATAATTATTAGTATTGACTATTTTGAAAAAAGGAGTCTCGTAACTTATATGTCATTGTAAGTAGGTACCCAAAAACTTCTCAGGTACACACAATCCAGAATAGAAAGTTGGTATTAATTTCAAATACTACAAACGAAACATTCGAATCAAAAAAAAAAAATTTGCACGATATCTGCTCTATTTTATGAACAAACAGTTTTAAAACTATGAAACGTATCAGTTATTTAGCGTAATAGACTTAATTGGCGATCGTTCGAACGCAACAAATTGAAGCTGAAAACAATACAAATATGTTAAAACTTTTATATTTTCTTAGTTGTGAAATACTTTTTTAATTGATTAAATACTAGCTATTTCATGCGGTTTCACTTCTCTATCAAGAAACAGAACAGGGATGGTGTTTTTTTCAAGGATAACAAGTAGGCTACGAGAATGAGTGCTATGAGTTATGACACAGCGATACTGAAGCTTTCAATCTGCAGAAGAGTTGGTAATCCGATGAGTAGTTTAGATATTAAATGATAAATGATATTTATTTGGAACTTCGTTTCGTCCCTTGACACCTCTCAAGTTTTTTTGATAAGTGATTTGGCAATTGTAAAAAAAAAAGTTTTTTTTTCCTGCTAACTAAGTAGCAATTGGTCAAAAACCGAATTTTTACATGCCCAAAAACTCGTAGTCGTGACTATTTCTCATTAGTAATTTACTAATTTCTCAATAACTCGTTCAATACAGTTTCGTCATTCACAAAAATTGCGTCTCCAAAGTTTCCAATGACAATTATATTGACTCAGTTTGAATTTCAATGAGTACAGGGGAGCCCCCGATTACGTAACGTTCCAATATTTGTAGTATTGATTACGTTTATACTTTAAAGCCTTGATTCAATAGAATTTACGTAATATTTCAACTTGCTTTTGACTATGATATCTTTTTAAAGATTTTGAAATGCTCAAGTGCGAAAGTGGCTTTATTTGTTTGTCAGTCTGTTACGCTTTTACGCCATAATTACTGAACCAAATTTCGAACAGAGATAGATGGGGACGGCCCTGGAGACGGTTATTATCGCTACTTTATTTGCGAGAATCTATGACGCGAGTGAAGCTACAAAGTCTTGTTTGTCATTCAAACTTCGACAACCCGTTTAAAGCCCTTTTAGATTGAGTTCTTAGAAAACCTTCTTAGTGCACCTCTACAACTTGTAAGGGAAATATATGTTCCAATATTCATATAATTTCTAGCTTTTTCTCGCGTTCGCATAGGAGTAGCCTATAACCGTTTTCAGGATATCACCTATCCCTGCACAAAAATTCTTCGGAATCATTACAGGATATAAACTTACTTTTGCATAATACCTAGATAGAATTGGTTTTAGCTGTGCACCGTTTGATACTCAGTCAACCAAATGGTCGTCCAGTACCTAAGGATAATGCTCTATTTTGTATTTAAATTACATGGAAATACATATTTAAAGAACAAATGATTCAGTTATCTCCCCTATTTTATTACCGCATATTCCAAACACTGTTGATGCACAATAAATAAATAATAAAACCAAAACAACATCACAGCATCATTTACCAGCAGATGTCTATATTAAATCTACTTACATTTCAATAGCTCTATTCATCTCTTTCACACGCACACAAAACACTATTCCTTATCTCGCTCTCACACATAATGAGATTCAAAATGGCCAGTAGGTATTCGCTTTATTGTAATTCAATAAAAGTTGTTTGTATTCAACAAAAACTGTTCGTATTATTTTAATGAAATTTTTCCAGCGAGGGCGTACCTTTATTATAACACAAAAACGATTCACATTTTTTCCTTTTCATTCGATTCTTTCTTAAAAAACGGTTTACATTGACGATTGTGTTCAGTGAATTGGTTCACTTAAACTCAGTGTCTTTTCAATGTAATCGTTTTTTGCGGACGCTCGCGGGTTTCGATTACATTTTAATGGTCGCCGTCGATTTATTTGAATGACTGTTCGCTCGAGAGATGCTTTTATGGTTTTTAAATTGACGGATAGCGTTTTTGAATAATGAATAAACGTTTTTTTTAGTATGTGGTTGATGACAGCTACCTGTTATTTTGGTTTACTTTTTGTTGATGGAGGAGGTCATGAAAAATAGTATCGATTTGACTAAAAAATCTTCTTTCATCAAATAACTGAATAATTTATTTCATCAGTAGCAGTTATAGGCCAGTCATTTTAAACATCTGAGGTCGCAATAAATTTGCACTGAAGTGTTATTGTGGGATTATGTTAGAATAGAAAACAATAGTGTTAAGTCTGATTTGCAGCGCATATAACCGTGCTTACTATGGAAAACCTCGAAATTTTTGGTTATTTGTAACCTACGGAAAAAGTCAATTAGTATACGATGATATATAACTAAACGAAAAAAGTTTTCTGACTTAAGAAACGTAATACAATTTATGTGGTTTTAGTAACAAAATCTAAAAATTAAAAACTATAACTCTCAATTTCCTTTAAAACACTAAACCCCACCACCAACAAAAAACCAAACCTATATCTATTAAAACCTTATTAAAAGCTCGGCTCAAACTCTCGATACCCCCGTCACCGTTGTAAAAAAAAACAATAACTTGGACCATTAAATTGGTTCAGACGACTGCGCCGCCTTGCTTTAATTGCGGCAACACAATGTACGACTTGTGCACACCCTGTATAAGTGTATCCGGGTGTATATGGGCTGTATGTTAATGATTATGGTATACGTATGGCTTGAAGAAACAATGAAAAAATGTGGTGTTTACTGTAGATTTAGGAGCTCGTGGCCAAATAACAGCCGTACCATTCGATCTTTGAGGTTAAGCAAGGCAAGGTCATCGTACCAGCCGAAAGACGTCCACTGCTGGACATAAGCCTCCCCCAAAGGGAAGGGAGGTAGCCATAATCGCCACGCTTGGCAGGTTGGCTGGCGATCGCAGTGTAGCTGTTACAATGCACAGAGAATGCTGTTGCCCATTCTCTGGTGAGTCCCTTAGTCACCTCTTACGACACCCACGAGAAGTGATGGGATGGTGCTATTCTTTTACCTCCGACACCATATAAGTACTCAAGATATCTTTGTACCAAAATTCATCAAAATTGGTTCGGCAATTTAGACGAGAAAGCGTAGCGAACAAACTAATTTACGCATTATTAATATTAGTTAGGCTGGTTTTTAAGCTGCATTACAAGCTGATTAGACTGGAAGCTGACCCCAGCATACTACGAATTAGCAGTTGCTATTGTGTTTTTTGGGCATAGTTACAAATCTTCTGGCTTCTAGGATAATTAACAACCAACCAATATTAGACAAGGTATTAAAAAAACAACATCTCAATAAGTGTATAGGTTACTTCTAGGCAAGTGTTCTCCAGCGTCTACCGCCTCATTCCATCAGGTGAGACAGTGGTACATGCGATTGACAAAACGTCATTTTTTTTTCGACAGTCGCTTTCGCTCATAGACTGGTATAGTGTGGAATAGCACTAGGCTACATTATATCCCGCGAGTATGTTCCCTTTGGATAATTTTCGACATTAACGCGGGAAAAACCGCTAGCAGTATACATGTCACTGGAAAATTGCAAACGCCGTAGGATTGTAAAATATCGCGTAAAATTTCGCGTCATATTACAATCAATCAAGAAATTTTAATCTTATAATGATGTAAGTATTACAATCTTACGGAGTCTGCAATTTTCTGTTGACATATTGTGTATAATTCCGGTAACCACAAAATGCAGGCACAGACCATTTTAAAACATTTCACCTCCATTTCTAAACCATTATTTCAAGTAAAATCACATTAAAGAACAACATCAGTGAGTACACCCCGCCACTCAGTGTGCACGCTGGTTCGCCTTTTTTGTTCTCCTTCATTGTTTGAACTTTTGTGCTTGACTGTATTATTTCGCGGAGCTCTGTGTACTTTGAATGTCGAAACGAATATGTTTCAGAGAGACGTTCTTTGTTTGATTTCGGAATTCGTTTTTTAAAAATTGATTCGTTATTTTTTGGTGGCTTTTTGGAATAATATTTGAATGTGTTTTGCTTTTAAATGTGTTACCGTAGGCGTCGGTGCGCAAAAACGTTGTCAATAACTGTCACTTCTTACTTGGTTTAATTGTTTTTGGAACGTATTACCTTGATTGTATCTGTTTTAGGTGGTTTGAAGATGATTATTATGTGCATTATACACAGGGTCGTCAATTGGTCATCTAGATGACAAAAAATTTATATCCCATCTAACATTTAAGGGTTACCAGCACCTATTATACAGGTTTTAGATTTATTTTACGGGAGACAGACAAAACGGCTTTGTTTTATGACAAAATCTTTAAAAGTTTCTTTTGAAAGTTCTTCATTTTGAGCAGCAAAACAGTTTATTTTTTACAATTTAAGCTTTGTTTAACCTGTATTTCATTTAGCTAATGACGGGTTCAAATATTTTATCCCGAAAAGCGTGGTAATCCGAGAAATACGGGCCAGCCTAATTAGACACTTCTTATGGTAGCATTTATGTCGTTACGACTTGATCAACAGGGTCTTTAGTTTTTATTTGCCATTCAACCAATAAATTTAACATCTCTTTCTCTTTGTCAACAGTTCAGAAGCGCGCTCGCATCACAGAAGTCTGCTCCAGTCCCTCACCACCGACAGAATCTCAGCAAGAATCCAAAACACCCGCCCCCACGCCGCCACTAGCTACCCCACCTCCTCGCTCGCCCTCCGACCATGAACTGAACGTAGAAGAAGAACTAGAGGAAACAGAACCCTCACTAACACCTGAAAACCTGTCAATGAAAGAACAGAGGGAAGAGGTTCCAGTCAAGAAAGAAGAAGAAGATAAATGGGACAACCAGGACTTCAAATACAAAATGTTCAGACGGGAGAGAAAGGAGACGGTGGAAACAGTAACTGAAGACCCTTCTCCGTACCAGAAGTCACCAGTAGACGTACTAATAAAAGTCTTCCCCAGACGTAGCCGGCAGGAAATTGAAGGTATTCTAGCAAGATGTAAAGGAGACGTGGTCGCAGCTATGGAAATGATGATCACAGGAGAAAATGCAAACCCGTACCAAGTGACTCAAGAATCACCTCCTTATATGCAGTACCAGTCAAAATCAGCCTTCTCTCCGTTGTCAAACCAGAGCTTCAAGTTCTCTCCGTCGAGACGATTTCTAACGCCACCGTACAGTGGTACGGGGTATCTCCCGACGGTGATCAGACCTCCTCCGGAGTACTTGTCCTCGTTCATGCCTCCTTCAGAACTGATGTATGGCAGGCAGCTGCAGGTGCCCTCACCAGGGACCTCTCCTACGTCGGATAATACGAATAATGATGGGTTCTCTGATTAGTATTTGAAGTATTGGACTGTGCTTTAAGAAGCTTGGTGTTTCTGCCATCGTGAGAATTTTGTGGGTCATTAAAAGGATCTTTATTTAAAATGTGAAGAGAACTGGTACAGTCGATTTCTATGGATAAAACCCGCATTGTACAATGTTAATCATTTCCTAGTGATATAGCAGCTATGTGAATTAAAGTTTCAAAGATATTTTAATTTAATCATCAACTTTGTGTGAGATATATTAAGATTATAGGCCTATTTTGTACTGGTTATTAATATTGTCACAATAGGTTGAATTAATTACATAAATCAATGAGTTACAATGAATTAATGAAACATTTCATTGGAGATACGGAAAGAATAGTGTAAGTATTTGGCAATTTGAAAATAATGTAATGAAAAATATTTATCTTTTTGAAATTTCATTTTTATTTTATGAAAATTTAAAATAGTAAAAAAATTTGTGTCTCTTAATAAGGCTATGTAAATATTTAAATATTGTGCTTGATTTTAAAATGAATAAATAGTTTTAACTGTAGTAGTATTATTATACTTACGTACTATTTAATAATAATTCAGAATATTTAGCGGTAGAGTCGTAGGGAATTTAGATTGATTACAATACTGTAGCGTGCAACGCTGTACAAAAATGTAAATAGATATAATAATAATAAATACTATAAGTACAATTAATAATATTCCTGTAGATGTTTTTACAGTTGACTGTAATAATGATAACTATCCCTTTCTGGTTCCGTAACTTTATTTTTAATAATAATATTCGAATTCTATGTCAGCTTATATTTTTAGAACCATGCCTAATAAATTAATAATTTATATTAGGAAAATCACGTTCCCTAGATTTTTAATTCACAATAATTATAAAAGTTTTATTATAAGATTGTAAATCTCAATCCGAATAGAAACATGTAGATCTGAGTTTAATAATAAATAGTTTTTGAATAAAAAACAGTGATTTAATTTTTAATAATACTATTTAGATTTTTAAGCAACTATTATAATTTACGCATATTTAATTGATAAACTTATGTAGTAGTAATATTTCGACGAAATACTCTCTATTATTTAGTGTTCAATAGCTAGTTTATAATAAATAGATAGAGGTAAATGTAAATAATAGTAATAGTGAAATGTTTACCCGTAATATTTAGAGATGATAATAATTATATTGTAATGTAAAATAATAATAAACGTGCTCAATAAATCAGTACATGAATGAGTATTATTTTATTAAATTCCCAAAAACAAGACGCATAAAACTGGAACCTGAAAAATATGCCGAAACTCATTACTATTTTTTTATCACTATAAAATAAAAACTACGGAGTCACTTTAACATACAAAAAATAAAATCTAGCTGTCTTGTTTATAAAATCTCGGTAGCCATATGATTAATTCTCTAGACATTTCGCAAACTTTCGACATTTTGCAAAACTTTACATAATGTTCATGATGTTGATGACATTTCTGTTTAATTAATTATTTTTTATGTTAATGAAAACTCACATACTCAGCCGCGAGCCATCGTTCGTTTGTTTGGGGTGCCCTAACAGGGTTTATGTGTAAAACCAATAAACCTTAAATTTTAAAATGTGTTGTGTGCATGAAATAAGTAAATAAATAATTTAAACATTGATGATTAGCAAATTCTAAACTGAAATTCTTCCAAGAAAATATTTACTAAGAATCTGAAGATAATCACACAGTAAATTACATACACATATTTAAATGTATGACACAGTGGCGTTGGCTCAATATCCGTTGAACGGAAGCCGAAGATACAATTATATTGATCATATACCACACCACACACCACACCACAGTACCACAGTATAGTCTTTATAACCCAAAGGTTGACTGGTAGAGAATGCCTTGATGCATTAAGTCCGCCCATGTACCACTATTGTACATAAAGTTTAAATAAATAAATAAATATAAAGTCACGACAAAATGAAATATGTCAATAACAAGCCCGGAGGCTGTCTTCCGAAGCCGTTAGAAATGAAGTTGTATAGACGTCTCACCCCTGTTACAATGGCTACCCATCATCATTCATCATAATCCACAGCTCAACTTCGCCCACTGCTGAGCATAGACCTCTCTTTTCATGTGCCAATAACCCTTCGTTCACTCTTTTTATTTTTTTTAAGTATGGGATATCATCAAACGACTTCTTCCGCTCTGAGTGGAGCGGAAGGGCTTGTCAGACTCTTACTGACTAAAACCCATCCGTGTTCCTTCTAAAGCCCTTTGCGTTCCAGGGCCGCGGTGACTCTTTCGAACAAATTCCGCAACCCTGGCAATCCAGGTTATACTCGCGATGGTAGCAATGTTGATTGCCTATCACGCCGGTGCACCACCCCAATTTCTTCTTCAAATCCGTGGACGCCGCTTTTTTACCACGTTACTCCTCCTATCATCACCGCACCTTGTGGGGCTGCCTGCCCAGCTCCATTCCGCTGCCCTACACGTACGTCTTAATCTTCCATTGCCGAAGAAATTTCTTACAGAAATCGCCAGAACTCGCCAAAGTCGAAAGACGTAGAATAAGCCAATCTATTCTATAAACACATAACATTGATAACTTAGATGACGAGAGCTTGTAGCGAACTGTCATTTTACCTTGACAGGATAGATTGACAGCTCTCTTCGTTCACTTCACCTAAGTTTTCATGCGTACTTAATCTTCCAACATTGTCAAAGAAAAAAGACATCAAAATCGAAAGACATACAATCAGGCCGTTTCTAGTTCACCTAACTGATCTATACAATCACAAGCCTACACCCGGCGCCCTCATATGTCCACACAATGCGTCTTACGGCCGCACAATGCTCTGTTATCGACCGACAGACTAATTACTGGCTTCACTGGACAGAGACTCGACTGGCTAGCGTTTGGCGCGAGTGGATACAAGGTAGGTTTGTTTGTATATGGCATGGAGACAAGGATTGATAGAGGTAAGATAGTAAGAGGACTCACGGCCGGTCTCAATAACGTATATCATTAATCAACTGAAAAATTAGTTACCAACAGTAGCTGAAACTTCATGTTTGAAAGGCAAACATAGAGAGAGTCGGCCGTTAGAGAAAGTGACATTATATATATATATGCTGATACAATGTCACTTTCTGTATATACGATACAGAATACGGCATTTGAATAATATCAAAATGGATAAAGTAAGACTAGAAATAGCTAAGAATAGCATGTTAGACTTTGTAAGAACGCATAAAAATAGAATATATAAAGAGAAATAAGAAAATCCTAATATTTTTTTTTTTTCGTTTGAGTGAGTGACAGAGTGACAGTCAGACAACGCACAGCCAAAAGCACTGATCCTAGAAAGCTGAAATTTGGCATGTAGCTTCCCTGCACTCCGTCGAGGAGCAGGATTAGGACGAAATTCCTACGGGAACGGGAAAAAACGGGATATACGAAGTCGCGGGTGAAAGCTAGTTAATAGTACAAACTTATGATCAGCAGTGGAACAGATTACAAATAATGGGTACGATATCTAGGTGACAAGAAGTGATGAAGCGGAAGCAAAACAGAATCAATCTTGATTATAACCAAAGACAGTTATCCAATCCGACAAAAAGTGAAGTGAATTGCTAAAGTTCTTGTACAATGTAGCTCGGATATTGAGATGGCGGTAGTAGTATAATCAATCCAACTAAATCACGCGTACCTTGAGCAAGCAACAACGTAAGAATTAGAGCAATTCATGACCCAAAAAGTATATAAACACATGAAAAACCCAGCTACCATTTTTCCACACATCAAATCCCCTAAAACTGACCACCTAAAACTCTATCCAAACAAATATCAATATGACAGCTAACAACTCGTACCAAACCATCTTGATACTTGTCACTCAATTCCCTATTCGCTGAGCAACTCGACGTCAACGGTCACTAAGCTACGTCAACTCAACGTCGCCACAATGGCTTCACTCGTGCGTCGATGGGACGTGCGGACTACTGCTGACGTCTGCGGGACGTATTGTCCGATGCAAATTGGATGATAGGAAGGCTCCAAGATTGTCGTTTGTTTTGGGTGCAGTGTTATGCAGTTTTGTGTGGATTGAGGAGCGTCTTGTATGTTGTTGAACGAATTAGTATTTTTTCCGAATAATAGTGTTATCTTAAGTTTGCATGTAATTGTAGCAGCTTTGTGTTGGATTGCTTCGACACTTAAGCGTATTTGGTTTTTGTGGGTCTCCCTTGTTTGACCGAAAGGAATTTGACAAATTTTCACTTCCCAAAAATTACTTACAACTACTTACGCCAAATTATTACTTAGCAAATAATCTATTCACAAAAATTTTTAACGCAAACCTAATGTTTGGGAAATGAACGTTTAAACTATAACTTGTTTACCAACTAGTAGGTACTTTTAACATTTTTATTTAGTCAAATATTTCAGTTGGAATAACTTTTTAAATAAGTAATTATCCTAATCTAAATAGTTCAGTTCCGGGTAACCTACTAAAAACAATCTCTTTTTTCTATTAATGCAAGTCGTTTCTGGCATTCGCCGGCCACTGCCGCGGCCACAGTTTTAACCTAACTTAACCTACCCATTTTATTTAAGAAGAAATGAACCTAATCTTAATAGTTGAGTTCCGGGTAACCTACTAAAAACAATATATTTTTTTAACAAATCATTTCACCAAACGTTTATTGTCTGAAGATTGTTTGCTGTAATAAATCATTTGATTAAAGACCAAATGCCATGATGACATTATACTTGGTAATATTTTGCCAAGTAAAAATTTGACCAAATAAAAATATGCGTACTAAAATCATTCGAAATATTGCAATGGTATAAAAAAGGTTGCTAAAATTTGTTTGGGTAATGAAATTTTGTCAAAATCTTTTCGGCAAAACGGCAGGATCCCGGTTTTTGTTTATATGGTGCTTAAGATTTAATATAATAATGTTTATATATTGTTTAGGTAGTTATGTTATGTTTTATGTTACTTGCTTATGTATATTGTTAATTAAATCGATTACATTTCATTGAAGCATCCAATTTTCGAAATCTTCTTTTTTAATAAGTAAATTTCAGGAGGTTAAATAATGCTTTTTTCCAAGCATTTACGAGACTACTTTTAAGAAAATAGCAAACTAGTCGCTGTTAGAGTCAACAAAGAAGGTTAAAACCTCTTTTGTAGTTCTAACTTTAAATGTTTTTTTTGTCCCTTCTCATTGTTAATGAGTCTTGATATCTTATGTGTGAATAACCCAAAATAAATATTATTATACTAAAAACTTTTGCCCGCAACTTCGTACGCGTACCCACATGAATGTGGCTATTATATTCAAAAACATTTTTCGAAATGCGCCGGTAGTTCCGGTGAATAGCGCGTTCAAACAAACAAACAAACTCTTCAGCTTTATTATATTATAAGTATAGATTTCAGTGTTTTGTTAGTTATGCCTAACGATCACTCTAGCCTAGTGTATAAAGAAGTATCACCATTTTCGTATGTCAGGGTAAGAAGCCAGGATCCCTTTTTCGCCGCTATAGCCGGGATAGCGAGGAAGAAGACAAAACTAACCTTGTGTAATTTGCATCTAAATGTCTTTATTTATTTACTTGGTTCATCCACAGCACATACATACAAATATTTAAGCATTCGGTAATATTCTAATATATATGCCATTAATATTTTTTTACTGCTTAGTTGCTACCTTAAGTCTTTAGGTGTACAATCAATTAAGACAAGAGAAGAAAAAAAAATACAAAAAATAAAATGGTAAAGATATAATTACATCTAAGTGCAAAAATATTGGTACAGCGGAGACTCGATTAACCATACTAATTATTGTCGTAAGTCATGCCCATAATCTGGATAGTTGAGTGTATGAAGAAAAACGATATTTGTTTTAAATGTTAACTTTAGAAAGATAACTTATACCACCCGCGTATGGTAATTAATATTTTATTTTTAAACTATAAAGAAAATCCGGATAATCGGGTCTCCACTATATTCTAAATAAAACATGTTTACGTCAACAATTGAAATAGAAACCAAACCATTCTCACGCCCACTACAAACTATACACTATTAAAAAAAATAGTTTGCAACTGACAGCTAAAAATCCAAAATTCAAAAACAGAATCAAACGCATACGTCACAATACATTACGCGACCGCTCATTTGATCAGATTACGCCAAAGAGTTCGGACGCCACGCGACCATACAGCGCGGACTATTATTTCAATTTAACCGCTTTTTAATTTATTGTTTGTTGGATTTTAAATACCGGGGGGTGGTTTTAAATAATTAGTTCGAATTTTAAAGTTCGTGGGAATGATTTGCGATTTTTTTTGTTGGTGTTTGGTGGCTGGATTATGTATGGTAGATTAATTGGACTTATGTTTAGTAGTATTTGGTTAATTGTGTGGTGGAAGGAAATTTATTTCCATTTAAGCATTGCTGATTGTGTGTTGGTTGGTTTAATTTAACATTGTAACAACAACAACTTGAAAATTTTGATTATTTGGCCCTAGCCTAAATTATTGTTTCAGCGACTTATACTTTAACACTAATTAAAAGTGATTTACGAAGCGTGGTGACTTATTAACAGCCGCTTACGCTATACTACTCTGAACTTTCATTACATTTGTCAATTTTAGTTAAGAGCATCTTTCTGGCACCCAAAACCACACAAAAAGTACCAAACTCGTTTAGAAAAGTAGGGCTACCATAATATATACTGCTCCACAAAATTAATGACTTAAGGTGCTACGGCGTAGGCGCGTAGCACTTTCGTAGCACTAGAAGAAGGTTGGTTGAAAATAAAATTGTGATTATTTTGCTTTGTGATGAATTGAATTTTTAGGTCTCGTTGTAGCATTACTACATAATTATATCGTCTATCAAACTTGCCAGTCTAATATAGCTATTCTGCCTTTGTTTTCTTGTTAATAATATCCATAAAAATAGGTAAATTTGTTTGCTTGTGGGAGTGGTTCTTCTCCGATTACGAGTTTTCATTCATTTATTTAGCTACAGATATCGCTGATTGTCATTTATTTCGAAAAAATTATAGACACCTGATAGATACTCTTAGTTAATGGTGCATGTTTGGAATAAAAAAATGGAAAGGGTATTTTTTATCCTACTTAATATTATAAACGTAAAAGTTTGTGATGGATGAATGGATGTGTGTACATGAAAAACTTATAAACGAAATTTGTACGGCAACAACGCCATCTATCCTGTCAGCGATGAACTACCAACGAAATCCTGCATCGCGCAAGCAAAGTTCTCCGTGCGATTTAAACATATACAGCAGTACGAATCTCAACTATCGGCAGTTGCCCACCAGACACAACAACCATCTGGTCGGAGGATCCTCCCATTTAAGTGGAGGTATTTTACTCTCTGGCTTACTCTCTGTACCGCATACCTTTAAAGATGGATGTTTGTAACTCTTTCAATGGACGAATTTTGGCTCATAAAATAGTTTATTATCTGGATTAAAACAAAATCTAGGATACCTAATATGAAGGTACTTTATGTACCGATAAAGAAATTATTTTCCTCCTTCCCTCACTCTTACAATATATCCCCGTCCATTAAAATCTGCCATAATTCAATACTTTCTTCCAACTTCGCTATCACTATTACAATAACAAGACAGGGACGGACATACCACCTTATCCTTCGAGTGAAAGAGTCAGAGGATTCTTTTGTAAAAGTTTCAGCCCCTACAATAGAGTTAAGATGGAAAATTGTAAAAATTTCACGATTAACGCTAACTGAGGTTATTGGATCAGAAATACTTGGGCTCGGAGTTTTATTCTTCACGCTTACGGGTAGGGGTAGGTAGGGGTAGCGAGCGGTTCTTTATTAAGGTTCCTATGGCTCAAATGCTGAGGTGGTAGGTTTGAGTCCCATCCGTTATCATTTACAAGAACTAGAGTGAGCCGAAAATTAATTTTATTTAAGTTAATCCTTTATTTCAGGCAATTAGAGCCCATAAAGTAAAAAAATAAACATAAAAAAATAACTATAAATAAACGAATACATCAATACATATAATAAAACAGTAGGAATCGTTGGGTCTGTACATTAAACAAATTTACCGAAAATGAATTAAGGGCGATAAAAAAGATACATACAACACAAAAAAAAATATTTATTGGATTTTTTTGTCGTTCGGACTATCTGTTCACGCTAATCTCCGAAGATACTGCACAGATTTCCTTAAAGTTTTCACAGTTGCATTCGGGTTCGTTCTGAGCAACATTTAGTCTTTGTTTCATTTAAATTGGTCCGGCAAATGGTCGTCTTCTTCTATTTCTTCTCCAACTTGATGAAGCAATCCTTGTCAAACATCTCCTTATCAGGACCCCGCTGTTTCGAACCCGTGTTCGGAAGCTTTTTAAGCCAAATTAAGTCATATATGTAGTATGCATCCAACTGCAAAAGTGACTTATTTGGTATTTTTATAGTCGCTGTTTGTGGTCGGGTTTATTTATATGTTGTTTGTTTTTATTTCCCTGATTTTAGTAAAATACATCTTTGGAATCATCTCCTCGTGTCCTTTCTTTTGATACCCCTTGTGACTATGTCACGACTTTACTTACATAACGGCGACCGCCATTTTGTTTTTTTTATCCATATTATCTATTGATAGGTTTCTTATTTGTTTATTTCTATCGAGCCGTTTGAGCTTACACATTCTCCCACAAAAACATGACTCTCCTTTTGGGGCAGTCGGGTAAAACAGTACTTCCTGAAAAGGTACGTAGATGTGACTCCGGCAGGGAATTTCACTTTTTAGCTGTACGTATAACGAAAGCATTTCCAAAACGTTTTGTCCATATGGGTGGGATGTCCATCAAAACTTGTAATTGAACTTAGGACTTCACGCTCAGCAGTCGTGCTTACAACCACGAGAGCAGGGAAGGAGTTAACTAATAATAAATTAATACCAACATAGGTAAGTACTATAACTTGTACCCCCCACCCCACAAGTAGCGCAGCCAATCTAACGATAACCAAACATTTTAATTACACAACTCTTCTGGCCAGTGTCCGGCGCAGGCGTAATAAATACGAATTAAAAACAAAACAAAATGTCCGCGGGTTAGACGGCGCCGGGGGTTGGGAGGGAGGGGGGGTGCTGTGCGGGCGGCGAAGGAGGGGGGGAGGTGTTTCAATAATAAAAATAATTACCGAGTGAGTG
>NDFZ01005328.1:427303-444853 GCA_002192655.3 Mamestra configurata
GAGTGAGTGCTAGTGACAGCGGTGGACCGGTGCGCTAGTGTGGAGACGGCTTTATGGGGATGTGGTTTTTTTTGTGGGAAAATTATGATTGTTTCTGGGGCTGTAGATTTTAGAGTGTTTATTATAATATAATAATTACTGTAAATAAAAAAAACATCATTATGTACTTTAGTAGTAGTAGTGAGTAATTGGACATAGACAAGGCTTTGCGTATGCTGACCCCACCCCCGTCTTGTGGTTTCTGGGTCGCTGATTGGAAAATGAAATAGTTACATAATTGCTTAGCAAATGAGAATACTGTACGGTGTGCACTTGCACCCTGTATTATATATTATATTAAATGTCAAGACGTTAATGTAACGTATCATTTTGTGTCAAATATGCAAGTACCTACCTATCTGTACTATATATGTATAGTCTACACATATAATAAACCTGAGCATTTTTTGTTTGAACGCGCTAAACTTTGGAACTACCAATCGGATTTGGATTTATCCGGGATCAGGATATGCGCGTACGAAGTCGCGGGCAAAAGTTTTCAAAGAATAATATTGAACTAAATCCGATAGAAGCCGTCTCCACATTATCCCACCCCTTTGAAGAGCGGCGCGAATATAAAATGTGAGGCGCGCGCCACAAGTATTGCGAATTAATCGAAACACCAATACAATCGACCACCCCCCTTACCCTCCGATACTACCCCTTTATTACCCTTTAGGAAGAGGTCGCATGCTTAGACATTGATATTTGGTGATCTGTCTCGATCTCCACAAGAATAAGGGCTACATTTAACTTTCCAACCTATCCTGTGTACTCATTTGCGTCTTCAGGCACCCACCGCGTGACGATCCTGGCCAATCGGAATCGTATTCGCCAACCGATGTCAGTTTTTCAGGCTTCTAACTACCCGTAACTACTGACAAAGATCTAGCATGAGTTCAGGACCAACGCGCGGCTTGGAAACGTGCTTAACGGGTCATAGTAGTCAGCTAGGAAACATCGGCCTCATCTAGCTTAAAATGACCAAAAAATATTGACGTGTAAAAGTGTTGTTTAATCTACTTGCAAAATAAATATCATTTACCATTAACATTATTTATATAATAATTAAAAAATTAAACATATAATTAGTTTTTTTTTTTGTTTTTTTCATATTTATATTTTTTTAAATTTACCATTTATCATTTATAGTTTATCATTTATCATTTATAAAGTAGTCGGAATTAACATACTGGCAGTGTTAGGCGATACGATGTGCTTCCGACATTTCCGCTGCCAATGCGTCGATGTCGATACTGTAGGTAAGGATTCTGATCAGACAGACAAAGCGAAATGCCAAAATATAAAGGATTGATCACGTGACATTTCGACAGTGTGTCAATCCCATGCGTTTTTTGACGTTTTGAAAATCGCCTTCACCACGGTACCGCGTTCAGAAAGTCACTTGTCTAGATTTTCAGGGCCCTGTTTAATATACTTGACACTGCGACACATCAAAAACTTATATAATTGTCACTATTTCGCGATAGACGTTGTTTAATAAAACAGAGAATGTATGAAACAAACTTACCAAATTTTAAAATTGTCAGATTACGCTTGCCACTAGTCACTAGTCAGGTTTATTAAATAGGCCCCCCGGTCATCAATACTTTCCATGTAGCCAATCCCAAAAACTTTACAAAGTGTAACAATTCTTCAAAAAGATCCAAAAAAAAACGTAAGCAGACCTTTTCCATTGCGGTCATTAAATTCAACACAATTTCTCTTCGTATTTATGCTACTAACCACAAAAACCCGGGCAGACCCGCGCTCAAGAGTAGTTAAAACGTCAAACAACGATCGTCATTCGAAACCGTTCGACTACTATCAATTACTATTGTGCGATCGATTTGTGAATAACAACCTTTTTATAAAAACCTTTTTTGTACAACATTGTTTTATTACAAACTTACATCCTGCCTGACACAAAATCTCTATGTCTAAATAAATAAGGTTCACTTTGACATTACACAGCTGTATCAGTAAAAAGGTTTGCGTGGGTTAAAATAGAGTTGAATATATATTTTTTTGTTATTATTGACATATGAATAGGAATTTAAAAAGAGAAGAGTATATTTAGAACCGCATATTATTGGGTTTTCTAATGATTTGCTAATACATTGGTAGCTAAACATATCAATTTATGGCCGGGGATTATTTAAATCAGGCTATTGAAATGCAGGCTATTTTAATGTTAACTACTTTATTTTGTGAATAGCTTTGTGTGCCTGAAAGTTAAATGCAAAGATAATTTCCGTTTTCTTTGTCTTTGAACAGAACTCAAATAAGATAAACTGAGATAATTTAGTAACCCCCACTAGCAAATTAAAAATCATCCGTCGACTCCGTTGCGAACAGATTTTTCGAAATGGGCATGCACTGGAGTATGGTGTGAGGCAGGGAGGCCTGTCCTCTCCAAGGCTATTTAACTTGTACGTCAATCAATTAATCGAGGAACTCAGTAACAGCCAGCCAGTTACGCTATGACATGGTGTTGCTGAGCCCATCGCTCAGTGTTTTAATAGAACTACTCGTTGTTTGTGTGTCATATGCTGTGGATCACGGTCTAAGGTACAACGAGAAGCAGAGTATTTATATGGTCATTAGAGGTAGCAATAAATAATGGGAGCATATACCACCTGTCTATCTGAACGGAGTGCCTCTGGATCGTGTCTCGCAGTTTAGGGCAGAGTGACAGAGACCCTGAAAGATGATGCAGAACAGGAAGATCGAGCGGGAACGAGCCAACATGTTGGTTTATAGATTCGCAAGGTGTACAGTAAAGGTAACACTGTTTAGAGCCTACCGTCAAAACTTTACGCCAGTTCTTTATGGTTCAACTACATCCAGCGGGCCTTCAACGCTCTTCGTATACAATACAATAACGCCTTTAGGGTTCTGGTGAGGCTCCCTCAATGCTGCAGTGCGTCGGGCTTGTTTGCTGACGCAAGAGTCGATGACTTTTGTGCCATTATGCGTAAGAAGACAGCTTCTCTGATGCGCCGGATTCGGAGGAGCGCCAACGGAATCCTAAGGATGATTTCTGAGAGGCCATAGTCTGTGGTACTGTGGAGATTCATCCAGCTTCATATGACGAGATGATATTGTATGTATGATTATTGTATAAGTTGACATGTAGCAGTTAATTTATTATTATTATTAATTTTGACATGATTTTTGGACATTGTTGATTTTATTATTTGACTAGTTGACGCCCGCGGCTCCGCCCGCGTCAATGTCGATAATCATCCCAAGGGAATATATTCCCGGGATAAAAACTATTCTATGTCTTTTCCCGGGACTCAAACAATCTTTATACTAAATTTCATCTAAATCGGACCAGCCGTTTGCGCGTGAAGAAGTAACAAACATACACACACACTCACAAACTTTCGCCTTTATAATATTAGTGTGATTTTAGTTTATATCAACTATTGAGGTGCTGGTATTTGGTGTTGCTTATTTTATACCAAAGACAAAAACCTGCAAATAATATTCAGTAACTCCTTTCCGGTAATAACCCACTAACTTACAATAAACAAACGCCAGAACCAACAAACAATAGAAAAAAAAGTCTTAAAAAGTTAAAGGCTACTAAACCACCCACAAAAAATAATTTTTTTATCCTTTTTGTAACCAATTGCTTTATATTACTATCTCCTCATCTCCCATATTAGCGCAATTGTCCCGATCCAATGTTGGCAGAACTTTGTACAAGTGTTGGTTTAGCTTTGTCAAACGTTGGTGAAGCATTGTTACAAGTGGTTCGTGGTTTAGTTACAATAGCTTTGAGGGCGGATTCTTTCTGTTTTTTGGAAATTTATCCCTTTGCCGATTAGATCATGTTAGTAATCGCCATGGGAATTGAGTCGCATCAATTGTTTGGTCTTTTTTTGGAGCAACCTGTTCCAATTTTTGTTGTTGTGATAGTATTAGTTTGCAGAAGAGGGTTACAAGCTTTTAAACGGTACAGGAATCCTTTCTTCATATAATGGAACCAACAAGACGATGCAAAAAGATACGTCTAACCTTGTTACGTCTAGGATCTCCTGACCGAATGAGATCTTTTAAAATCAATGAAGCTTAGAATAATAAAATCAGAATGTCCAAGGATCTAACCAGGTGGAAATTAAACTAGCCATTATTATGACAGTTCTGCTCTCATAAATATCATCATCATCATCATCTTCCTCCCCGGATCCCATGTTACTTGAGGTCGGCGCAACACGTTTCTTTCTTCCATTCTGTCCTGTCAGCCGTCACGCTATCACTAGCTCCCTTTTCTTTCATATCACGTCTAACACAATCAATCCATGCTCTCATAATAAATATAAAAGCAGAAAATAATACTTTATAAGTTTTCTAGAAATTTATATTTAAGTAAATTATTAAAATAAATCTTTTTTTTTATATAATTGTTATTATTAGATAAAAACCTAAAAACCTCGTAGCAAACTTATTAACTTTATTTATTCATTTACAGTACTTACACAAACGTTTTAAGTAGTCTTTTAAATGGCATCTCTAAATTCGTTCTTCACGACTTCAATGGAAATTTCACTTTGCATTCATTCTGATAAAGCTGATTGCAGTGTTTATTAAATTTATTGACAAGGATCGTCAACGTCAATTGTCAGAAACCAGAAAACCTGACTCCAGTCTTGCCAAGAAGTACCGTGTTACCCAGTTACTGTGTTGTGGAGGCAGCCGCTCCACGTAAATCCGGTTTGACTGAAAGCCAACCCCAATATAGTTGGGAAAAGGCTAGGCAGATGATGATCGTCAACTTTGCAAACACTGTTAGATTAAAATATTTTAAACAAACTATTTTAGTGCTGTATCACTTTCAGACCCTCTGGCGTCCGGCCCTGGTTGAATCCATGGTCCGGAGCGAGGAGGCTTGGGAAGCGGTCACCTCCTTTTGCGAAGCAGTAATGCTAGCGAAGGAGGAGGCGGGCCGCGCGAGGGAAAGGAAAGGCCTTCGCCCCAACCGCCGCAACAGGAGAAGACGCCCCGGACGTCGGGAGTCGCAGGGCGATCCCCGGCCACCGTAGGCGCGGGCCTGCGGACGGCGAGCATTGAGTGGCTCGCTGTCCGATCACCACCAGGCCCGGGTCGATGGCGCGTTGTGTTTCACGCGCGCCTCAAAGAGATGTCAGCATAAAAGACGGGGCCCGCTAGGGCCAGAGCCTGTCAGGGTTGCGGAATTTGTTCGAAAGAGTCATCGCGGCCCTGGAACGCAAAGGGCTTTAGAAGGGACACGGATGGGTTTTAGTCAGTAAGAGTCTGACACGCCCTTCCACTCCACCCAGAGCGGAAGAAGTCATTTGATGATTTCCCATACTTAAAAAAAAAACACTTTCAGACAACCACACACAACACATCTGTTTATACTAATTATAGAGTTTGTTTGTTTGTTTGAACGCGCTAATCGCTGGAACTACCAGTAAGAATGGGCATTGGACCACAGACTATTCACACATACCAATAAAATCAAATATTACACTATTGTTACTAAAAGAATGAAGAACAAAAAATACTGTTTCTACTTCCTAAAACTCAATTCAAGTTTAAACACTTGAAAAAAATCGTCCGAATTTAACAGAATTATATCAGTCGCAACTTGATCTTCGCGGAAGGGTCCCCCCAGACGGGCTGTTTGCACAATTTGCGATTATCCGCACAGTCGCACAGACGCACGTGTGGTTTCGCTCTAATTTGCTTCCGTACGCCTTGCTGAGTCGCTGATTTGTTACATTTCTAATTTTGATGGCAGTTTTTTTTGGGTTTAGGCGTAGTAAGGTTTTTTTAGAAGCCGTTTAAGTATGTGTATGTATATGTTTAAAAATTAGTTTGCTCGGCAACGTTAAAGAAGTAATGAATGGTGCTTGGTGCTGTCGACAAAATTAAAGGAACATGATCGATTGTATTCATTTGCGTATAACGCAATTAGGCTGCAGGATAGGTTACCATTGGCTTCAGGCTTTCCGAGTGGTATACTGCTTACTTGTGCTAAACTAAAGAAGTTCAGCGCAAAGACTGAAGCAGCAATCAAAATAATATTAGAGAAATACTGTAAGAAGGTAAGCCTAGCAAGACGAACGCCAATTTCACGCTGGAATATACAGATCCAAACGATCACTTACCGGTAAAATTTGTTGATGACTATCATTCTATATATCTTGCCTATTCTGTTCCTCTGCTGGTCAAAGGCCTAACTCTCCCCTCTCCAAAGAAATCAGTCATTTACTAGTATTTCTGGTAGAAGTCGAGCTCGTCCCGCCATCTTCGACTTGGTCTGCCACGATATCGTCTCATATTTAACGAGTCCCATTCGATGTTTTTTTTGATGATTGAAATAACAAAAACAATATTGAATAAGGCTCGAAAAACAAACAACTAGATTCACCAAACTAAAACCAATAAACACAACATCAACCCTTACTTCAGAAACTTACAAAAACCTCCCTTTCAATCAATCGCCTGAAGCGACACACACTTGTATCCTATTCGCTATATCAAAGTTGATATCGGTTACAGCTCCCACGACTTGCGCCCAAAGGATTGCATTGTGTCGCGCAGGTGGGCGTCCCACGGCTTGTGAGGCTGGAGAATGCTCATTATTGCGTGATCTTGATAAGAAATTGTGTTTGGTACTTTTCTTCTTTCTGATCCGCGGTTTTGATACGTCAACAGGATAACAGTCATTGAGAATTTTGGTCTGTCACTCGGTCTGCAGTGTGGTAATTAAACTTGTCTGTCTATTGCAACTATTAAAAATACACTCTCATAATCAGCAGTATGCGTTGCTACTATTGATAAAATTCTGGCTGTAGAGTTACTGCTATGAAATTATAACTGCCAAAAGTATTTTATACCATTTTGACAAATTAATACAGTCTATTTATATATGTAAATCGGGCTGGTTTCCGCAACTCCACGACTAAGCGCGTATTTTGCGTGCAGGTTGTACAAATGTGTCATTCGATCCACCCCAGCTCCCCAAGGGAGGCAGCAACGCCTTGGTGTTACTATCTCAAAGAGGGTACCTGGGTTTTCGAATTACTTAGCCCTGTAATCCGCGACTACCGGGCAGCTTAAAGCAGATGTGCTGCTGTCTTGTCCTCCTCTATGCAGGCTCTGCAGAGTGCGCTGTCAGTGACTCCTATTAATGCAGTAGTGCTATTTTGTAAAAAAAAAACTCATCGCGAACTCACTAAGTGTCTGGGCTGAATGACAGCTTACTTCGATCTCACTTCATCTTAGTTTCCACGGACACGTTCCCATCCTTGCAGTCATATATGTCGACTGCAAGATCAACTAGTCTCATTCAGTAAATTTTTCATTTCATTTAAACCTCCATGGGCATTTATGAAATGTCCGAACGAAGAAGAACGGTTTCAATTGATCGATTCACTTCAGCTGAAATAATGTATACTAGAATTTTAGTTCTCATTTGAGCGATTATTAATGTAAATGAAACAATACCACAAAGACGAAGTATGTTCCCTCTCGTACTCCACTCCGAACTAAACGTTTTCGTAACTGATATTCAAGCAATTATCTCGATTACTTCTGCCCGATCTCCCCACAAAGGTATCACAATTAATCAATAACTTTCTAAACAAAGCAACTGCATTCGACCTCAAACTACCCTCCGATTGTGTCGCCACACGATACCTATTGACTGCATTCAACTCGAGCACCGTCACGAGAACACTACACTTTGTTTTATTATTTCCTTTATTATTCACTAAATAATAATGGTGCTCCAAATAATTGTTATTGAATTGTATTTGAAAAAAGAATGTTTAACTTTTGTTTTTAAACGATTGTAGTTCTTATTTTGATTTGCATAGAGCTTTTTACTGATTTTTGTGACGGCAATAAAAATTCAAGCAATTTAAATTATGTGTTCTTATTTAATTTTAAAATAACCTCTATTATTTATTGAATAAAGTTATTATTAGGTTGTGAATAGTTTTGCAAGTTATAATCTTTTAGCTAAACGGTTGTTATTGTTCGTTTATTGTTAAAGGCGTGGCTACTTTAAACCGATAAGTAATAGTTTGATATATAAGAGATTTATTACTAATTGGACCCCTTGCTGGTTTGTAAACGTGCTTATAGGACCTTTGTAACCGCCACGCTTAAAGAGAAAGTTTTGAGGTAGTTATAATTTGATTATTACAATGGGTTATAATAAAACTGGTTGCGTACCAATGCGAAAGAGAATAAGATAATTATATAAATTGCGTAGTAGACCTAACCCACGGAAATAGATAAGATCAGGGCCGAGAAATACCAAAGGTATTCCATCCTAGTTTTTGAAAGGCTTGCATCTGACCACGATCTCACTTCATGGGCAGCGACGATGTGGCCAACGATGGAGCCCGCTTGCCTAGAAGTAACCTATTCTTCCTCGATTTAAAGACCCCCAGGCGGTAGCTATCAGGAAAGACAGACTCCACCAAGAAGTTTGTGTCTATCGTTAAAAATATAAGGGATAGAATAAAAGTTTTCGTTTTTTTTTCGATTTTTTAGCATGAGTACTTACAGACTATGGTGTAACAAAGGAAAACCCTTTCAACCGGAAAGAACCGTATCGAAATTGAAGCACAAACCAATTGCTGATACCACAATATATGACAATAGTTTCAAACAATGCAATGCCATCGTATTGATCGGATTGCTTTCTCTGCGGCAGGAAAACCGATTCCTATCAAACTTTCGATGTATAATCATTTCCTTACCAATCTTGTTCCCCTCATCCTTAAAGCCATACGTTTTAGGGTTCTATAGTTTCCTGTAAAAAGTGCCTTTAATAATCTATACTTCTATACTATGTAATATTATAAACGCAAAAATTTGGCTGCTGGGTTGTTTGTTACTCAATCACATCAAAATAGCTGAATGGATCTTGATGAAATTTGGCGCAGAGGCAGATTATAGTCTGGAATAATACATAGGGTACTTTTTATCCTTGGAATATGTTCCCTTGGCATAATTTTCGCGGGCAGCAGCCAGTCAAAAATAAATGACGCGTATGTCTTGCAGCAGAAGGAAACCCGTAAAAATCAATAAATATATACTATTGGTAGAACGCAGCAGCATTCCATCTTATGCTAGGGATTGACAGTTTACTTCAGCTTAGTTCTCATGGTGAGTTTTAACACACTTCTGGCCATGAGCCCCAAGGCCCCAACATGCTGTTCGTGCAAAAAGCAGTGTAATTTTTAGTTGAATGCTGCGGAACCTTTGGAAATCTCGTCAACTTACTCAAGGTTTTTGTAAATTCTCCAAGACAAGGCTACTGTCATTTAATACGAATCCCATCAGCTGTTCACCGCAGTTTTAATTGTATGAGCAGACTTCTTCCTTCACAAAGGCAGGTAGTGCTTACTTGTGCTCGCGATCAATTGGAACCCTTTGCTTTGTGTGAGACGTGATAACCTTGGGTTTGGAGCTATTAAAGTGTATTGAGTGACATGGTATCTTGTGTTGTTTAGCTAAGTTGTTTTTGAGTGAGTTTCTTTGGGTAAGAGGTGACTTGAATAGGTAATTTTTTTTCAATTACTCCGCTTGGGTCCTTAACGTAACTGGCAAAATATGAACCTATGCCTTTTTAGCAAAATTTGCGAAGTGTTAGATATCCTGGTTATAAAATTGGGGAAGGCTTAGGTAAGTTACCTATTTACTATTTTTAATTTGAAAATGTTACAAAATTGTGAGGAGACCTGGAAAAAAATAAAAGGTCGGTGACTGAACAAAATTGTTGTTTTATTTTGATGATATTTGTTACTTTGCCTTGCGAGTCTATTGTTACATACTTTTTAATTATTTCTAAAGTAGCACTGTGGAGTTTAGGAAGGTAACTACTTGCAACTGTATCTGTAACTAATCGACGAAAGCTGCGGGACTTTAGTTATGCTTACGCGAATTACTATCTACTCGTAACTTAATCATTAACGACTGGTAAATTATAGGAATCAGGAATAATCGACGCCTACAATGCAGAAACACGTAGACTGTAGGATTCATACTACATTTACCTTCCAAATAACATTGCAAATAATCACATTAAACTATTAAGCAAAAAAGTTTCCACACGAATACCTTACTTGCAAAATATTATTAAAAACATCAATACATTGAACAAAATAATAAGAAAGAGAACAATATTATTATTCATTGAATAATAGTGTTCTATAATAATATCAGTTTACATAAGTATCGTGTTTCCCAGTGTTGGGCAATTGTTCGTCTAATGGATAGTTTTTGTGGTTTCAACATGAATGGGGGTAAAAAAAAATTGTATGGATAAATTAGTGAATGTATGATGGCAGGTAGACATGGCTTTATTTAAGGTTTTTTAGAGAGAAAGCTAGAGTGCAGTTTTTTTAATGCATCTGGTGGGGTGATACGGTTTGACTATGAATAAAACAATGTGTAATGTGGGTACTTATAGAGCATTAAAAACTACGCCTGAATGTTATCATCGTTTTGTCTGCATTTAAACGGCTTAAAATTGGAAGAGGTTATGCATTCGCCGAGTTTTTTCCTTGCTTCAAAACTTTTTCAAGTGAGAACAGCCGGTCGATTCTGTAAACATGTCGAAGTGAAGGCTTGGGTGAAGTGATAACGGAGTGAGCTGTCAATCCATGCAATCAAGATGTCACGTGATCACGAAGTGAGCTTTCATTCTATCTTGATTATATGGATTGACAGCTCACCTCGTGATAACTTCATCCAAGCCTTCAATGTGACATGTTTACAGAATCGACCGGCAGGGCTGACAAACATTTAAAAGAGTGATTAAGTTTATTTTATTTCACGTCTTGACTTTATCGAATTTAAATACTGACTCTATTGTGTTAAGATTCAGCTGAAAGAGATTTCTGTAACATTTGCATAAAGTAATAAAATACTTTGAGTAAATTACTTAGTCACAATCGAATGAGTTATCTATGATCTTAAGTTTAAATAAGTTAAAAATTCGTAGTAATTGGGGAAAAATAAATTCAAAATTAAATATAAAAATTCGAAACCGTAAAAATGTCATTAGTAAATCTGTGTTAAAACTTAACAAACAGTATTAAGAAACCTATTACAATGACAAATATATTTACATTCCGTCTCAACCTTATTGCTATACAAATAAGATTTAAAATCATTGTGTTATTATTAACCTATTTTGTTTGCACATACCATTGAAAAACCACCTTACTTAACCACACAAGAAAATCAATTTCCACCTTTGTTGCTTTCACATAAAGTTTAAGTTTGAGTTTGAGAGCGGTAAATATAAAATAGTAAAAAATACATTTCGGGGTACATACGTGCACAGAAAATGGAAATTCAAGTTTCTAAAATGTCCAAATAGTGGGCAAGGCATGGTATGGCGTGACTCGTGAGCGTGAGCGGTGTACAATCAAACAGAGAAGGCAAACAGAAGATATATCGAGTGAGGCGACCAACCGAGCAGTGATCATGTTACTGCTGACTGTACGCGCGGCGAGACAAGTGTTATGGGAAGATTATTATTGTTTTATAATAATGTAACAGATTTATTCTGGAAACAATTTTTGGACGAACTGCAAACGAAGATTTATTTCTGTAACGAACAGCCGATCAATTCTGTCAACATCTTACCATATAAACTTAAGTGGAGTAAGCGTGAAGTTAACTGTCATATCATTTTGTTTGTATGGATTGACAGTTCACTTCATGTTCACTTCACCTAAGTTTACACGGTTACATGTTAACAGAATCGCACTGCAGTAGTGCTATTCTCTAAACAGCTCACACTTAAGTGAAGTGAGCTGTCAATCTATAACTTGAGGTGAAATGGAAATTTACTTCTCACATTTATCCTAAGTCGTTACGGTGAAATTTAACAGAATAGACTGGCAATAATGAAAGTTTTGGGTATGTAAAAATTCCATGCTTCAAACTGTTTCATAGAGGTTCTTATTTTAAGCTATGCTAGGTCAACGTCATCATCTTCAACTTAGGCAACTGTCAGCAGTTAAGTTTCTATTTACCGGAAAATAAAACGACCTCGAGACAAGGAAAGTAAAGTAAAAAGAGAGAGAGTATTTTTCTCAGCCGTATCAACAAGACTAATCAGTAACGGCTATTGGGTAATTGTATTTTCCTTGTTTGATTACTACTGAAAAAACAATTTCATTTTTTGCTGTTTCACTGGGCATTCCTTAAAAAGCCCATTCTTTATTCTAAGCTTCTGCAACTTTTTCCTTAACACTTTTCTCCACGACAATACCAAATTGGTGTCTTTGAAGCGGGTTAATTGCGAACAAACAATGGAATTAAGTAAACCACAGATTAAAGTTGCGTCACTTTACACTGTCAGAAGTGTGCGTGCGTGTCTGTGTCTCTGTGGTTTTAATTAAACAATTTGCAGGTGCACACGTATATTGATATCAAAGTGGTAGAACAGAGTATATGCAACTCATATACTTGCTTCTGTCCTTTCAACACGATAGTGATGGTACTGCAATCATATTTCCGTGACGAATCGACTCAATCTCTTTTGCTATATACAGTTTCACACATTTATTGTTTTAAAAGGAACGTAACCATGTTTTTGTCAACACTATTTTAAAAGAGTGTCCATGGAGGAGTTGCACGTTCTTCAGTGAGTAGCTATGTTTTGCTGCAGAACAACTTGCTGCTCTGGTTGCCAGTGCGGCAGAATTAGCTTCATCTATTTGACTGACAGACCTTGACAATTCAAAAGTGCCTGTGATTTATCTATTTGAATTAAAGGATTCTTTATTGTACTGTTTGCATTATTTGCACATGTTCGCACTCTTCGATTGTCTTTGCAGTCTGAGTCAAATCAATCAATTTTGCTATCCCGATTGTTCCCGTTTCCGTAGGAATTTCCCGTTCCCGTATAGCCTATAGCCTTCCTCATAAATGTGGCTATCATACTTCACAAAAGAATTTTCCAAATCCGACCGACAGTTCCAGAGATTAGCGTGTTCAAACAAACTAACTCTTCAGCTTTGTTAAATTAATATAGATTAATAAGTCAGTATATCTGATACTATGTGACTAATTAATAATAATAATTTAATAATAACTATTATTAATAAAATAATAACTGATATAAATGTACTGAAAAAAATAAAACAGTTTCATAAGCTGAGACTGACACAAAAGCATAATATATGAGGCTTGAGAATTGGAATTGCTAAAAGAAGAAGTTACCAACTCTCTCAAATCATCTAGAGACTTTACCCAATTATAAATTTTAGAAAATATTTCTGAGACTCTATCCAAACGCACACATTCGTAAGAAATAACGAAACTCAATAAAGGCGTCTCTTTTAAAGTGTGCGTGTTTTGTTAACAAAGCAAATGTCTTTTCCAGTTTTTGGATTAATATTTTAACGTCTGGCATGGAGGTGTAGAGACAGCAAAATAATCTTAAGTATTACTTAACAGTAAAAACAACTAGAAGAAATCATTGGACATCAAAAAAATCATCCAGAATTGCAAATTGACCGTATTGAAAAAATTCTAAATTCCAAACATTCTCCTAAGATTAATCTATTTCCATTTTAGAGAACCAATAAAATTTCCAATGGTTATTTGTAGACACAAAATAATACTTACATGTCAATCTTTTTTGTAATTGTAAACTAGATGAGGTTGGTGTTTCCTAGCTGACTAAGTGACTACTCTGACAAACTTAGAACTCAGTCTCCAAGTGCTCCATTGTCGAGCACACCATCGCTTACCATCAAGTCAGATGTAACGTGAGCCTAACAATAATAATAAAAAAATCCACTGAGGGCCTGGACAATGAAAGAAAATCCACTAAACACTGGCGATCTGCAAGCAAGTCCAAAGCGAGTTAGCAGCGAGCGCGCAGCAATCTCGCCGCGAAGACGCCGCGGGCGCGTAGAGAGATAGCCGCGAATAGCGCCGTCGACGCCATTTTGTACACTCACGTTTATAACACGGACAGCATGCCGCGAACTCGCTGCGTGCACGCCAGTCTTCGTGGTGCATTCGATGCGCCTGCTCGCTACGAGCTCATTGCGCACTCGCCTCGCTTGCAAATCGCCTAAGGTTACCGACACACGACATTAAATTTTCCCCGAACAGAATAATTTTTCCGTGCTATCTCTACCAGTAAGTACAGTACCTACAATCTTTGGCTGCATCGCTTGCCACACGGTTGTAGCGACCTTGCTGCTCGGTTCACGGACGAGCGATGGGGTACATACACACCTTAGCTTACTACATAAGTACATAGCATAGTAGTCGGTTGAATGTGTTATCTAAGGCTTGGTTTAATCTCGTGTTGGTGTCAGCGGTACGAGAGAACTTGTGCAGTGGTGATGGAGACAGTTGGTAGCGAGGTTGACGAGGCAGGGTTTCCACCTGACGTAATTTGAGGGTTGACTTTTTATCAGAAGAAGAAAGAAAGAAAGAAAAAGAGTTTATTTGCGCCAAGCATTGATAAGTGGTTTACTTTCACAGAGAATACGTGTATTATAAAGTAACTGTTTGTCTGTTTATTACCGCTTCACGTCTAACGGCTGAACAGATTTGGATCAAACTTGGTACATGGGTAGACCATGTCCTGGGATAAGACATAAGATACTTTTTGATATTCGGGAGTATGTTTAGGAGCCGAGCGAAAAGAAAAATCCGAAAACGGCTGGTGAAACCGCTTTGCACAGCTAGTAAACAATAAGAATAATAAAACATTTATATGCGTAAAACATGGTATACAAAGGTGTTAACTACAAATTTAACATAAACAAGGATAAGCAAGCATGCAAAATTTTAAAGTCAGTCAGGAAACAGGCATAGTTTCTGCTTACCCCCCTGCCATGGATTGTAAGCATGATCTATTTCTATGTCCGTACTTCTCTCCTTCGAATGCTTAAATCATGAAAACAATATAAAGACATTCTCGTACAAAAATGGTATGAAGTAAGACAAAGCTTCACTTAATTACATTTCAGTTGACATTTAAAACGTACCTAAGTACTGTACAGAAATAGGACCGAGTTCTGGGAACAGACACCCATATACCAGGTTACACGGGTAGTGAGATCCACGTGGAACTGATGAAAATATACCTAATACTAGCTTTTGCCCGAATGGAAGATGATAATGTCAGAATGCTTGAATTTTTGTGAGAAGAATGCATGATTGAGTTAATAAATTGAATGTTTGAATAGTGTAATTGGCTTCGGCCGTTCTATTTAAATAAATAAATGCGCATATCCCGTTTTTTTTCGTTCCCGTATAGCCTATTTATAGCATGAATGTGACTATCATATAATTTTCCAAATCCGACTTTTAGTTCCAGAGGTAAGCGCGTTCGAACAAACAAACTAACTCCCCAGCTTTAGGTATTAGGTACTAGTATAGACTAGTTGCCGGCCGCGGCTCCGCCCGCGTGAATGTCGATTTTTTTTCCAAGGGATACTCCCCTGATAAAAACTATCCTACGTCCTTTCCCGGGACTCAAAAAATCTCTATACCAAATTTCATCTAAATCAGTCCAGCCGTTTGCGCGTGAAGAAGTAATAAACACACACACACACACACACACACACAAACTTTCGCGTTTATAATATTAGTACGATATATAGTGTGATGATAAATATGAAGAGTGATAATATGTATATATTTATTGTATAAATTGTTGTGTTAGTGTCTGCAAACTTAGGAGTACTTCTATCGTATTCCCTACTAAGTAGACCTTCAAATGGGCAATACAAGTGATACTATTATTTCGTCTACAGAATTATTTTATTGGCCATCTTAAAACTTACCATCTTATTGATGATGTCCTTCAGAAAGACCAGCCGCCTAATAATTATCTAGGTATCCTTTTTCGGCAAAGGCATTTGCTTACGATTCGCTTAAAATAACGACTTCCCAATTAGGTTAAACAGGTTTTTTTTTAATGTATGGGAAATCATCAAATGACTTCTTCCACTCTGGGTGGAGCGGAAGAGCGTGTCAGACTGTTACTCACTAAAACGCATCCGTGTTCCTCCTAAAGCCCTTTGCGTTCGAACAATTTCCGCAACTGTGTTATACAGCTTATGTGTCAATTCACATTAACAGCTTTTTGTCATATTACGATTCATTATATATCTACACAGTGCGGAAATCGCAATTTGTGGCTTTACCGAAACACGTTACACAATAAGCCTGCAGGTGCGCTGATTTTATTTTTACCTACTTTTCTTAAAAGCAAAACTTAGAGACAAGATTGTGGGATTTCATCTCCCAGGTGGAGGGTACCCGAAAATATTTCCCCTCATAAACAAAAACCGGATACATCAGCGGCGATGAACACTAGGCTAATGGCTAGCAGAAGACACCTTCTTCGGTATCAGCAAGCGAGCTTAGGGTGTTACTACACCAATCGATCGACCGTCGCTCGATGCCATCAATCGACATCGATCGGTGTTGATCGATTGGTGTGATAGCTTTGGCAGATCGAAGAAAGAAGTAGAAACTATCGATCGACGTCGACTAATTCATTGTACAACCTGGGGATCTGTCAGGGTGAATAGGTTATTTCTAGACAAGCGTGCTCCATTGTCGACCATATCGTTGCTTACCATCAGGTGAGATTGTGTGAAAACGCGAGCGAGAGAAGACGCTGCTCTAAGAACTGGTATATCTAGATGAAACAAGGAGGTCTAGACAAGTGTCATTCTGTCAGCAGTAGTGTGGCGAAGGCGATTGGTAAAGCGTCAAAAATATATGGGATTGACAAACGATATTGAAATTTGACTTGATCTATCGTCTGATCACGGTGCCAAATTCTACAATTTTTTAAGCAACATTCGCAGTTGCATCTCAGTCAATAAAGCCTCAATTCCCATATCTTCTTGACAGATTGCGACTGACATGACATGTGAATGCAAACGTTGCTTAAAAATTAGTATCTTAAATTTTTCACCACTGTGATATATCTACCATTATATTTTGGCATTTTGACAATCTAATTCGTTGAGAATGGCACTAGAGCCTCAGGACACAGAAGGCAATAGCAGACGTTATCCAACCAAAACACTTTAATACCCTTCAAAAATTCCAAACCAATATTACCAACAAAATGACCAAGAATAACGTTAAACAATCTAGTTTTTTGTGTGTTTGCGACCGTTCCCTTCCAGTGTAGCCAATAAGTGACCAAATATTGTCACTCCGAGCCGATGGCAGTGTCCCGTGACGATGCTCTGTCTCCCTCTGGTGGCCGAGGAGTGACGGAGATGGGGCCGATGCGACAGCGAAGCACTTCGCGACAAAGCTGCCGACTAACAAAATACTATCATGGTGGCAATGCAGGGATGGACTTGGGAGCGGACGTGTGTATCGAGTATGTTAGCGATATCAGTTCAACCTTATTTGTTCCTGAGAGCTGAGTAAGATTTTGCAGTGGTACGCGAAATATTATTTATAAGATATCTTTTAAGGTTCCATATTCAAAGGGGGCAG